>CAUYQV010076226.1:0-19676 GCA_963574575.1 Galagoides demidoff
ATTGCTGCAATGAAGTATTAAGCAATAATAATAAGAGTAATGCAAAGAAAGTAACATTCGCATTGTCAAATAAGAGTATGTCTCTGCAAACATTTTTAAGCACTTTGTTCTGATTAACTTATAGTCACTCCATAGATTTCATTATTGTTCCTTATACTCATGATTCAAAGACTATTGGCAGTTCTTAGTCAAGCAAATACATTGTAACTGCAATATGCAACAATTACAGCTTACCCTTCCATTCACAATCCTTTATTCAGTAAATATTAATAGCACCTGCAGCCATGCATAGCTCAGTGATGGTGATACTACCTGAGAAATGCATCATTAGAGAATTTCATCACTGTGTGGAAATCATAGTGTGTACTCACACAACTCTAGATGGTACAGCCTACTGCTCACTGAGGCTTTTCATATAGCCTGACTCACAGACTTGTCCAGCATGTTACTGTCTGAATACTGTAGACAGTTGTAACACAATGGTAGTTGTGTATCTAAACAGATCTTAATATTTAAAAGCTCGGGTAAAAAAATGCAGTATTGGCTCGGTGCCTGTGGCTCAATCGGCTAAGGCGCCAGCCACATACACCTAAGGTGGCGGGTTCGAATCCCAGCCCAGGCCCGCCAAACAACAGTGATGGCTGCAACAAAAAAAATGGCCGGGCGTTGTGGCGGGCGCCTGCAGTCCCAGCTACTTGGGAGGCGGAGGCAGGAGACTCGCTTGAGCCCAGGAGTTGGAGGTTGCTACGAGCTGTGATGCCATGGCACTCTACCCAGGGAGATAGCTTGAGGCTCCGTCTCAAAAAAAAAAAAAATGCAGTATTACAATCTTACAGGAACTGCCTTTCACGTGGTTGTGCAGGACTGTGTATGTGAGAAGCAAGAGACATCACTGATGATACGGCATCCCTGAACCACTTTATCTGCCCTACATGCTTTAGAAATTTGAACTTTATCTTTCTTTTCTTTCTTTATCTTTCTTTAAGAGACAAAGAAAATATTTATGAAAGATTGTCAAAGGGTATATCCAAGAAAATAAGTTATAAGAATAGCAGTCCCAGAAATCTATATTCTCACTTTAACATTTCCTCGAGCCTTTTCCTAGAATCATTTATTCATTTATTGTCCCCCAGCTTATTCTCTCTTTGACACTCTTAGTCACATGCCAATAAAGGTATGTCTAAAGAAAAATAAACTCTTAGAGAGGAATTGATTAGAAACTTTAACCCACAGAACCCTGATTATTAAGTTGTATATTGCAAAGATACCCAATTAAAACTCTCTGAAACAATCTTACATAGTCCATTAAATAGTTCAATTCCTACACTAATTAAAGATTTCAGGCTTAGTTCATGATCTATTAACAAATTAAATGGGATAATTCCTAGATAGTCTTTGGCCCATCCTAGATAGAAACAGAGGTAATGGTAGATTCAGCACTGGCCATGGGAAGACAGCTGGGGGCTGCCATGTAAAAGAAAATATTCACTGGGCAGTCACGTCTCCACCTCCATGAGCCAGTGCAGAAAAGGAGACTTAGGAATCAGAAAGTGCTCTCATCACAGTTGTGTGGCTTTAAGCAAGGTACTTAACTCATTAAGCATTTTCTCTCATCACTACAAATGGGATAGTAGTGAATATTAAATCCAAAAGAATATATAAAAATGCTTATTCCCTCCTTCTGCTACTTTTGCTGCTCCAAATTTCAAGTAAGAGTATTGGAAAGAGGGTATTCTCAGGAAGGCTCAGGAATCAGAACTAGATAGAGGAGGCTCTCTTAATCAAAATTCACAGTACAGACAGAAAAGGAGAGAGGGAGGGTATTTTAGTGACTGTTGGGGTCACATTATCCATGAGTGACTAAGCAGGGGCAGGATGGGTTTAGAGCCTGGGCGATATACCAACCTCCAGGTACGGCTGGTAATGTGGAGTCTAAAGAGGGAATTGAGAGTACGACCTTGAAAAAAAAGACACATGGGTAGACCACAATCAGGCTTTGGAATATTGTTATGTAGGTTGACTCTAAAGCTTACTTAAATCATAGTCTGTGACTCTACTCACTTCAACTGGGTTGTGAAATATGTTCATTATTTGCCATTCTTTCTCTTTCCACCACAAAACAAAGTTTGTGATACTGAGAAAATGAGAAAACTCAAATATATTTAAGAAGCCTTTACTTTAAAATAACGGTTGATACTTTGGTACATTCTAAAACAAATTCAACTTATCCTAATTTATTTTAATTAGAGCAAATATCTGCCTAAGTACCAAAGACTAGATTATTCTTAGTACTATAATCTTGTAAATGATACTGTGGTGCTAAAACTTATTTCACAGGGATATTCTGGACAAAACGAAGATAAAATTTACTAAAAGCTTCCAGCATGTTGAAGAAGTTCAAAATGTATACTACATACACAGAAATAGAAAAGAAGAAATTTTTCACCAATTCTGTCTTACAATTTCTTAAGATTTTCTGGCCCTTAGGAGAAGAATGGGTCAAAAATAGCTTTTAAATATCATAAGATACTGCAGACTTTTCTAATACACAGTGGAGATTTCTTTAGATTGAGACATTTTGTGTGTATAGCAGTATTCAGAAACCTAAGACAAACACAAAGTTTAGAGATATTACAAATCTCAGCACCTGTATATGGTAAGACAGGAGCCAATGGATGAAAAGAGTGCAGATGTGATTATGCTAGTAGCAGATGTCTCAAGGCCAATTTAAATACCAATCATATTGTTTCAGATGGGTTGGACAGACCTAAGTGGTATTAATAAAACAAATTTAGTATTGCCTTTAAAAATCATTCCTATACTTCATACCTAACCACCTTCGCTCTGCCCTTTCTCTTCTCAGGTACTCTGGAATATTCTTCAGACCATAAAGCCCTTTTCACTTTTCCCAAGGCTCACATTTCATCTGATGCTTTTCAATAAATCCACTGCCTTGCTTGAAAGGCTAAATTTGCCATGTTAAACTTAATCCATATTTAAATACACAAATAAAGTTATAAAAATGATTCATGTAATAATCTTGACATTTTTGACCAAACTCAGGAAGCTGAGGATGAAAGTACAGCGATGTTGGAGAGCAATTAGCAATTAGGATCATTTTAAGTGGAAGAAAATCACAGTTCGAGTATCCTATTTCTTTAAAACAGTTTCCCCATTAAAGGAAGGAAAAAAAAATGCCCTGACATCGGCTGGTAAAAGTCATTAAAAGAAACATAATACAACTGCAAATAGAAAAGGAACTGCCAGAAAGAAAATGGTGTGACTAAGAGCCCCACACTGTAGTTAGCAGTGAAGAACTAGAGCATTTTGAACAGTAAATCAAATTGCCTGTAATGTTGGAACGTAGAGGTTTTTTTTCCTCAAATATATTCTACTTCCATTCATTTCCATAATTGGTCGTTATGAATAGCCACGGCAACAATTGAGGCATTGATAGAAAAGGCATTTTACAAACATTTCATATTATAAACATCAAATATTACCACATAATTTAGAAACTGTGTACTTCCTTGAACTTAATGAAGCTCATTCATTCTTCCACACACAGTAGTTACTCTCTAAAGTTACTATCTAAAGAGTTTTATTTCCAAGCCACTAGCTGAGCTATTGTAGTGGAGAGTATTATTTTATGAATTGATTCTAAGCCAAGCAATCCCTTTAGGCCCTTACCGAGTGGGGACAGGACAAAGTGATGCCGCCCTTCGAGTCGGTCAGTCTTCCCCTTGTTAAATATACACCAGAGAAAGAAAGCCACGCGGCAGGTTAGAATCGGGGCTCGTAATCAATTTCTGTTGAGAACAAAAAAATGTCTCCTTGATAAATATTTATAGGAAAGGATTTCAGATTATATGTTTAGCATTGGATGGTACATATTATTCTTATTAATGTTTCATAAACATTTGTACAAAAAACAATATGCTTTACTTTGCTGCTAAGTATTAAGTAGAATTATTGCAGCATCTGCTTCCAATGGTTGAGTGCACAAGCTATTCACGCCTTGTCGTAAATTCCATGATGCATTAAGATGTCATTAAATGTACCTTCTGTGGTTGTCTCCTAATTTACATACCTTGTAAATCATCAGGTAAAGAATCAAGTGAACTGGGGAATAATCTCCTCAGCTCTTCCCTTCTGCCACAAACTGAGAGCCGTTCACGGTCTTCATCCCAAGCTCTCCCCATCTCGAATGCGGCTTCTTTGAGCCTCTGCATCAGTATATTTGAAAATGTGTGCAACAGACACAATTATTAATGGCTTCTAAATTACACCTATAGTGGTATAGAAACAAATTTAGGAAACAGGTTGATTATTTATAAATTTAAAAGTACCAGTTAAATTTACCATTTTTGTTGTAAGGAAAAGCCAGTGATTCCAAGAGCCGGCAAGAAGAGACACATTTTAAGGAAACTGAAGGATTAATAGTATTTCTTCTTTCTCAGTCCTGTTTTTAATGCCCTCACCATATGGTTCTGAGAACCACAGCATCTCGGCATTAGACAGGGCTCAGATCTCACCTGGTGCAGCTTCTCCCCATTACAGGAGTCCCATAGATTTGGGTCCATCTGTTGTCTGAACACTTGCAATAACGGGAAGCTCACAATTTTGTAAGAAAGTCCATCCAAATTGCCATTTGGATTATCTTGCTTTTCAGTTCTAGAAGGAAAAACCTCATTTAGCTGGTAATCCCTTGTCTCCTCCTGTTTCACGATAACAGCAGTGGCGATTTTCCTTCCATTTCAGCGGCCAGACTGTAGTGTTCTCATATTGTGTGTCACTGCTTTATTAAGGGCCAGTGTCCTTACAAGGTCGTTCCTCTGATTTCTGTTTCTCAAGACATTAAGGTTAGAAGTCGCTGTTAAAACCAACACAGTTTTAGCCTTCCTGGCTGGGTCACAATTGTGAGGATGTAGAAAATTGACCAGGAAGAATACATTTGCCTTTTTGGTAATGTAGTCACAGCATTTATGCTATTGCAGAGGGAATTTTACTGTTACCCACCATGTTTTGATGAAGTTTGGATGAGATTCATGTCCAATAGAAATCTAACATATAAGTTTTTTTAGAACAATGTCATTGAAATGGATAAATACATATAGAATTTATAAGTAAGTCCTAGAAAAGAAAAGAATGATGGGGAATATGAAGTCATTTCTGAGCAATACGTGAATCCGAGATGAACCATAATTTTGCCAGATCAATCTAATTTGTTTCATTTTGAATTTCTTTTTTCAAAGGTTATCTCATAAATGGAATGCCTTTTATTTCTGTGTCAGAGTCGCTCCCTATGTTATGTGACTTGAGGGCTGTAACAATTCCAACCACGAAAACCACAGAGGTCCCTTGTCATAGGCTTGTATTAGAAAACAAACCTCTGAAGTTTTGCCTTAGAGAGGAAGACTTGGTTACCAAGTGACGGGCAATTTTAAAAACACTGTGACATATAAAAGAGTCCTCAGTTTCTTGTTTTTTCTTGCTCTTGCTCAAAACACACATCAATTTTGCGACAGTGACTCCTTGAATGGCTGTGGAAAGGGGAATGATGAGAAATGGGAATTTCTGGCATTATCTAATCCTTGTTAAAAGCATCAAACTTCCTCTTGCTTTTGTCCCTTGAGAAAACACTGCAGTGTCCTGAGGAATCAAGGACAGGAGGAAGATGAATATAGGTGGAAAGGTCAGCCTTAGCAGAGCAGAGAAAGTTGTTTCCTTTTTAAAGCATATTAAAATATTGCACAATGTTTCAGTGTATTATTCTACAACATGTTTTTCTTTGGAGGCAATGACAGGAAACCCGGAGGTAGCAGAAACACAGTCGAGTGTACGAGCTTCTCTGACATTTTTCTCCTCTTCCATCTGTGAGGTTTCTATGGGCACTCCGGGTCTAGGAAACCAATTTTAAATGTCACTCTCATCAGAACACAATCATATTTTCTATCAAACGGAAAAACAAATTCCTTCTCAATAATAACACATATATAAGATTGAACCTGTGTTAAGTTGGCTTCTCAGATGGAATTAAGATCCTGTTAATGTCGAGGAAAACAAGCACACACTTCCCACATGTTATGATCTAGAAACTAAGTTTCCTTGGTACCCTCGTCAGGGATGATTATTTGAAAGTCTCTGGAATGAGTTTCCACATAAGGAGCAAGGCTGAAAAGCTAATAAGAAAAAATTCACATAGAGAAAAATCTCTCTCTCTCTCTCTCTTTTTTTTTTTTTTTTTTTTGCTTACTTAAAAGTCATGTAAGTTTATGCACAGAGGATTTCACAGAACAAACAGTAAAGATATTTGCAGATTATGCATGGTCTTTGATTCAACCCCAAACTTGTATACATTTAAAAATAGAAAAAAATCTTTGAAATAACCCATCTTCCCCATAGTGATTAGGAAAGAAAATTAAGGCTTCCTTACCTCGGCCTTGTCCAAGGGCAACTGGACCCTTGGTGATAGAAACAGGACCAAAGCTCTCAGCTCCCAAATTCCTCTTGGTGCTTTTTCCCCTACACGACATATTGAAACTTGCAATAGCTTTTCCTTTCCCTTTTTGTAACTTTAACCATGTGAATCCTGAGTACTAGAAGTTGCAATATTTCAACTGAAGAACGATATATATTATGCTTTTCTTTCTAAGCATTATACAGTTTACTAGGCAATTTGGATTCATTGAGTGTGACTTATTCAAGAAAAATTTGATTGAAAACAATTTAAACCCTTTACACAAGCTTAGAAAATGACTCATGAGTCTAAAATTTCTAAGGAGACTTTAGAGAGTCTAATTTCAGGAAATAGTCTAGTTAGAAAATCCTAAGCTACCGGTTCGATTTCTGTATTCTTCATTTCCATTTCTCTTTTCACAGTAGATTTGTTTTAATCTATGCTATTTATCTTTCTTGCAAAGCTCTTAACTTCGTCTTTCCAGGAATTAGACTGCCCAAGAGACTTTGAACAACCCCACAGACCCATCGGTCTGCTGATGACGCCAAAGACCAAAATCAAACTCCTAAACAGCCACTTCCTTTTCCTCCTCCTCTTCTCCTCCTCTTTCTTTTTTCTCTCTGTTTCATTTTTCAGCTGATAAGTAAAAGAATTTGATTGTCTTCCTCCCTTTTATTAACTATAATGAAGCTCTATGAAATCATACACAAGTCAAGTGCACATTCACGTGTTGTCTGCCTAACAAACTAGCCTATGTCTTAAGGTCGTATACCATGTTTTATGCTCCTTTTATATCCTCCAGATTTCTGAGCATACAGTTGATAATGAATAAATAATAGTCTGATTGATTGAACTGTCCATGGCTGCCATGAATTTTCAGGCAGTCTAAGATGATTCCTCTGAAAAATTCCCTCCAAGATTAACCATGGTTAATTGTCTTCAGTTCCTGAAGTAATTCAGAAGAATGTGACAAATTTCACTCTCTCTGCAGCTTAATGTATTCAGATGGGAAAGGATTTGAAAATTAGCTTCATATGGTGTTAAGAATCATTCCCTTTATTTCCAGGCAGTGTTGTATAAAGAAAAAGAAATACTATAGACTAGTAGTCCAATTTCATGTCTTTCTCCAAGGGGATAAGTACAGGGAAATTTCTGAAACTCTCTGGTTTCAATTTCTTCATTAAGACCCAAGTTGTACAATGACAGGAGATAGAAGGAGGTGAGTTCATGTAGGCAAGAAGCCTCCAAACTGTATTCTGTCCATTCTGAGGGTCTGTGGAACTCAAAGATTTTGTAGAGAAACATACTAGTTGCTCAGGAAGAAGGCGTGGGGAAGAAAAAAGCCCCGTTTTTTATTGGCTGCTACCAGTTTTAGAAAATTCCAATTCTGTGCTACATTTTCTTTTGAAAAGTTTTGCTGTCATTTTTTTTTTTTTTAACCGTGGGACTCAGTGATACCATATATTTCAACTCTAAAGCTATATATTACCGAGAGAGTTTTATTTATGGTCTTTGAGGAATGAATAGTCTGCCTCTTTTCAGTTCTCACATTCTCCAGCTTCTGCAGAGTCCCACAGCCCACATCGCAGTCAGGAGACAGCCCACACCATAGCCTCCTTATAGGAACATGGTTGAGGCTTGATGTGTCACCAGTGGAGGTGAAAGGGCCTGCTTAGAGGAATCTGGTGGCTTACCACTCACTGTCGTCCAGGGTCTCATCATCAAATGCAAATAGCATCAGACTCGACTTTTCTTGGCTTCATGTCTTTTATGGAAATAAACATCTAGAAACTGGGAAAAGAATAAAGAGAAAAGGCCTAAATGTATATCAAGATATCCAAAATTACACATTTGAGATTACTGCTTGAAGGGGATGAACATAACTTCATGGATTTTTAACAACTGATTTTATGATCAGTTTTCTTTTCCTGTCTGAAGGAAAGTGGGGGTGGGAGGCTGGATGGTAGTGGGAATTGATGAATGACAGCGATTTTACTTTTAATTGAGGATCAGTGAGGCGTTTTTGATGTGCCAAATACTGAATTAAGACACAGTTGCTCTCCAATGACTTGGGAACAGAGTCCATAGAACTCTGTTTGGGGAAGCATGACGTGTGGTTTTCCAGTGTTGGGTCTGTGTTTCTAGGTAATAATGCATGATCTCATCTGCTACGTAGAGAGTCCCTCCTTGTCACACTTGCCTGGCAGAAATATCTAAGACCCTGTTCATGGATGAGTGTTTTAGAAACCTATCCCTGAGACAAGCATTTCAAATTTGACTTTTAGCAGATGTTTTACTTAAGGAAAAATAATTATTAAATCACAAGCGTATATGTGTATGTGTATATACACACATACACAGAAGGTGTCAAAAATGCATACGCATCTTAAGAAAGGAAAAATTGTATTAAAATTGTAATACTCAATAAATATTGATAACAAAAGACGAACACACATCAAGTTGAGCCCCTCTTGTAATTACCGAAGTCAAATTAACTTGAGTATTACAAATTTAATACAGTTTTTTTTTTTTTTTTTTGAGACGGAGCCTCAAGCTATTCCCCTGGGTAGAGTGCCATGGCATCACAGCAACCTCCAATTCCTGGGCTCAAGGGAGTCTCCTGCCTCCGCCTCCCAAGTAGCTGGGTCCACAGGCGCCTGCCACAATGCCTGGCCATTTTTTGGTTGCAGCCGTCATTGTTCTTTGGTGGCCCGGGCTGGGGATTCAAACCCGCCACCTTAGGTGTACGTGGCTGGCGCCTTAGCCGATTGAGCCACAGGTCCGAGCCTTTAATACAGTTTTTTTCTTGCTTAAAGGGTGTATACATTTTTTTGGCATCTTCTGTATATATCCATGATGATTGACCTATTAGATCACACAAAAATGATTATATGTATATTTGCCTCCCTCAAATTTTATGCCTAATGGGTTCACATGCAAAAAGAAAAAAATCATTTCACCATCATTTTAAACGTGAAAGTTGCACCAAACGTATGTTTTGTCATGAGTGTCTGTGTCCGTTAGCAGCTGTGTTTTCTAACTCGTAACCAAGAGCAGACTCCAGCAGCTGAAGTAAATTAGTGTTCATCCCATTGAGGAACAAGTGCAGAGGTGGGTGTGACAGAGCTGGAGAGGTGACGCCATTAAGCTTCCTGGCTCCTTCCCTTTTCTGCTTTACTTCTTCTGTGCTATCCGCAAAGTCAGAAGACAGTACCAGCACTCCAGATACTGTGAGCACTGCTGCAGCAAGGAATGAGGCATGGGCAATGGGAAGGAAAAGGCAAGGGGCGAAGGGTTCCTTCCAGCTAATTTAGTTCCATTTGAGGCCTTTTCAGAAGTCCCGCCAAAGGCCTTTTTATTCACTGCCATTTAATTCACAGAGCCATTTGAATACAGTGGGGGAGGGACATTCTGCCTAAGAAAGAAGGGGAAAAAGAATATTCAGTAGTAACTAGTAATTTCTGGCATAGAAACCTTCAATTTACCAGGTTTTCTATTTAATTCTTATTTTTTTCATAGCTTCATATGTTGACTGTGTGTAGCCCCTATAGTCCACTGCTTTCTAGAAAGACATTCTCATGGATAATGCAATTGGTAGAGCATCAAATAGAGACTAAATGATGTGTAGAAAAGTGTTACTAGATGTGTTGTTTTAAAAAATGAACCAAGGCAATTTTAATTAATTTATTTGACAACTCTGCATTAAAATTATTTGAAAGAAGAATGCTATAAGCTCGGAAAACTTCTTTTAGCCAAGTGGTACAAGTAGAAAGTTAAAACCTTGAGGAAATCACAGTGATTCAGATGCTGATTAGATTGATGACATAATATTAAAGATCTGAAAATAATATTATGAATCATAAAGAAAATAATTAGGATCCCATTCAGTTATGGTGAAGAGTAACTATGAGCTCTGTTAAAAGTATTTTATCCTCATCTGATTCTTCATTAGAGAAGGAAAAGTGGCTTTATAGTTGACTTTATATTCATTTCAATTCAATTTACATATAACAAATACAAACATTTACTTCTCAAATGAAAACCATATAATAACTTCTTTCGTGAAACACAAGAACATTAAAAAATTAAATGGTATGTGTAGGTTCATCTAAAACAATTTGGAACGCTGACCATTCAGGTAATTGGTCAATTCTATGCCATGATTAGAGTATCATGCCAGTGATCTAACCACTAATGTCATTAAAAGTGTGAGCTACTAAGAAATGTTTTGTTGTTTTTCACAATTATTCCCCTTTACCTACATAGTATAACTGAAGAATAAGGTAAGCAGAAGGCCACTCATGTGATTACATTATAGTAGCTTTTAAAATTATTTTGTTTTTATTTGTAACCACTTTGACAAGGATCCTGGCCTCAAAGAATTTTATACCTAAGAAACTGGATATATATCTTAAAATTGTTTAAAAAATATTTTCACCTCAGTACAATTTTTATCATACAGCTAAAAATGCCATACACTGCCACACATGCATTTAATGAAATTATTTAAAAGATTATACTTTTAAATTTAGGGGAAAAAAATCAAATACAAAACATTAATAACCATTATCAATTCCATGAGGGAAAAGTGTGTTTCCATCTAATAGTGATGAGGAAAACCTATTTCTTTACTAATATTTCATAATCCTTATACCAAGAGTTAACTTCACACCCTAAGGCTTTGAGATTTATTGATAATTTTAAGTTGTCATAGTGTCTAAAATTATATGAATTTCAGAGTCATATGGATTAACAACCAAGATTTAGGATAGTATCACTTATCTTCAGGATAAATAAGACAGAAATCCTTATGGAAATTTAGAATGTGAAGGAAGTCATTTACCCCAACTTACTGTCCAATGCAGAAATTACTTCTACATCAATTTCAAAAGATCATCATCTAGTTTTGTGTAGACTTCAGAAACTAAGAGAATTTGTCCATGTTCTTATAAAAGTTAGCCCTGCTGTTTAATAAACATAAGAATAAAGTTATGGCCAAATTTCCTTCCATGGAGAGCTTTCACCTTCCTTGTGTAAGATACTGTACTTCCGATAATACAGCCTAAAATAATTTTCTTTTATTTCATCATAGTTTACTGCTGTTGCAATGAGAGCTTCCAATCAATCGAAACCACTAGGTGATCCTTATTTGACATTCAATTAAGAAAGCTCCCCCAAAAATGTAGCAAGAAATTTCTTCAGCATCTTTGTTGAAATCCAGATGTCTGTGGCTCTTAACTATGCCAGTTAAATAATTCTGTCAAAACAGAGGGAAGGTTAGAAGAAATAAAAGAATTATTTTTATTCTAAAAGAACAGAGTCAGGGTCCTGTCAATGCTTTCTTAAGTCCTAACACGACATTGCTTGAGTTTGTTGATGTTGTTGCCAAACACGTCCTTCCTCCCCCTGTTTTCACAACATATTCGGTTTTAGGAGACCAAGATTTTATAAGAAAAAAAGGAAGAAAAAGTATAGACACCTTTCTCCTAATCCTTCAAGTTATCACCAATAATAAGTCCAGAAAATAAGCATTTCAAATTCTTTCTTGTTTCTTAAATGTTTCTCAGCAAGAAATTGGAACTTATATAATTATCAGTTAATACACTAATGAAGTACAAGTTTTTTTAGTCAGATTGTGTTTATCCTTCGCCCTTGAAAGGTTGAGAGAAGTCGAGTATTTCTTCTTTTTGCCGGACTTGTTTGTGCTCTATCACTCTATTATAATCTAGTACATCATATTTACCCTAGTTCGAAGCTTAGCATACTCCCTCATCATCTAGCAGTTAGGAAAACAAAACAAAACAACAAAGTTTAGCATGCATAAATATCACCCCCTACAAAGCTCATAAGAAAATGTACCAACTTGAACTCTAGATCCAGGCTTCAGAATGGCCCCAGAGTCCAAATGTTTTATGAAACCTCGAACATGATTTTGACACATATAATACATAACTTGTACATTTGTACATGGTGCATATGGAAAAAAATTCCAATATTTTAAAAATGTAACAATTTCTCAAATTACCTAATAATTACTAAATTATGAAATTTAATAATTGCTGTATTTCTTTATAACTATTTAAAACTGTGTTGTAAAAATGTACTCTTTATAGTAACTCACATTTTTCCTGGGCCATCTCCTTCGGAGATTATGCCTATACTTTCTTACAGTTCTTGAGACCAGTTATGCTAAAGTCTAAATGACATATCTGACTAAATTTGTTTATATGGCTGTTATAAATTCCAAGATGATGTGATCACTTTATTTATTCACCTACTACTGTAGTTACTTTGTTCAGTATTGCTTAATTAATTACTGATAAGCTTATTCCTGTCCATAAAAATGGATCAGGATTCTTATAGTAATAATAAGATTTCAGCAACAAATAAAATTTTAAAAGTTAATGCTCACTGACATGTTTTGCAAACTACAAAAAAGATACTTGTGCTTAATCTTAGGTCATATTCTAGATCTGGAACTTGAAATATCTAGTGGCACTTTAAAAGTTAAGTCTTTCAGGGCGGCACTTGTGGCTCAGTGAGTAGGGCACCGGCCCCATATACCTAGGGTGGCAGGTTCAAACCTGGCCCGGCCAAACTGCAACAAATAATAGCTGGGCATTGTGGCGGGCACCTGTAGTCCCAGCTACTTGGGAGGCTGAGACAAGAGAATGGCCTAAGCCCAGGAGTTGGAGGTTGCTGTGAGCTGTAATGCCACAGCACTCTACCAAGGGCAATAAAGTGAGACTCTGTCTCTAGAAAAAAAAAAAAAAGTTAAGTCTTTTTCTGGTCAACTATTCACCTTTTCTTAAATTTAAAAATATTAAATGAGTACGAGTGTTTTTGTTTCACCGATATCATTATAATGCTTACATCAGGACTATAAGGGTACCCATCACCCAAATACTGCTCATTGGACCTCTGAAGTAGGTTTTAACCTCAAGGTTATATCTTGATTGTCTTACTTGCAAATTTATTTAGTTATAATAAAATATAACTTCTCACTATATTTTTCCTATAATCTATCACTGAGCTGAAAATGCAAGAAAGAAAAAAATTGGTGTTTTTTCTTACCCATTGCAAAGTTCATGGCTGACAACCCTGTAACACAAGGCATGTTAACTGAAGGAAAACTTATGCATTCATTGAACATAAGCCTTCAGAAATGAAGACTCAAAGACTCAGGGAAAACTGTACTTTTATGGACAGTTGGGCATAAGTATGATAGGAGGAGAAAAGTCTTATCTAATAGTACTGAATGGGAGGGGAACTTGGCAAGGTCTGTTTGTTCAGATTTTCTATCCCTCTGTGACGGCCCTGCCCTTTGGGTACAGGGTGGTAGAACACCTGGTCTAGGAGGACCTTCGGGGGAGAAAGGAGAAGGAAAGTCAACAGGTGACCCTTTCAGGTTTTGTGGCCTGCTTCAGCGAGAGACAGCAGGATATTTCCAACAGACACTCCTGTTCCCTGGTTTTCCCACTGCCTTTTAGCTCAAAATAGTATTGCAGAAATGACGTATTTTGTGGGGTTGTGTTCTTGAACACAATTCAAGAACAATAATCATGATAACCACAGGTGGAGCATCCCTAATCTTGTAGCAGGAGCCGACACAGACGCAAAGACTCTCAGGCACCAGTTGGAAGGGGAAGTGGCTTTACTCTCCGCTGGGAGACTCTGCCGTCCAGCATCTCATGAACCAAGCTCCGTAGATCTAAGGTCTAGCCTCCCTTTTATACAGTCTCTGGGCTGTGTGCACGAGCAAATCTCATGAATCAGGGAACATCAGGCTGGTGCCTACCCTTAGAGCCAGATCCGTCCTCAAAGACAATAGAAGGTCTAGGAAGTTAATAGATTACATCACACATCTTCTCAAGGGCATACAGACAACAGGAACATCCGCTGCAGTGTAATTTCGTACTTAACCTTTAGATGACCACAGACTGCCTGGATGCCTGTGCAGAGTTACCGCGGTAGAATGCGCTTCTGCTTTTTCCCCTGCTCCAGTTTGAAAATCCAAAATCAGAAATGCTCCCAAATCCAAAAGTTTCAGTGTCCACATGACGTTCAAAGGCAATGTTCAGTGAAACGTTTCAGATTTTAGGATTAGGGTTGCTCAGCTGATGAGTAAATATAATGCAAATACACATTTTCAACATCTGAACAAAGTCTAAAGCCTGAAATATTCTGGTCCCAAGAATTTGGGATGAGGGATGTAGAACCTGGACTACTTAGTAATTGCTACCATCTTCTGGGGGGTATTCTGAGGACTTCCCCTGTTCTAATGCCTTGACTACAAACTACAGCCCCATTATGTGGAAATTATCATTATCCCTCTTTTAGAAACGGGGAAACTGATATTCAGAGAAGTTGGGCAACTATATCTAGTCATGGCTAGTAATGACACTGGATTTAAAGCCCAAGACCCAGGGTTCTAACTCTGTACTGTTTGGCCCGGCAAAGATCACATGCACTGGATGTCATACAGGATTGGGCAAATTCAGCCTCTGTAATTGGTTAGGGACAGAAAGGGGCTACAGAGAAGTAGGGGAACAAATCTGATCTTTTCCTGACTTTTTAGACAAGGAAATTAAAAGAGAGCCCTGCGGCAAACAGTGAGTTTCAGGAACCTTGCGATTCAGTGCTCAAGTATGACTTGTTTCCCACAAAAAGCAGTTTCTAGCTTGTCACAGGTAGAGTAATGGTCACAAGTTACAGAACGATGCCCCCAGCAAAGATCACAAACATCACAAGACTACCAGTCACCACCACACCATACCGGGAAAATAAGAGGTAGCAATTATTGCTCTCATGTAAGGAAAAACGGGCACAGTGGTAACTAAGGTAACCTGTAACCAATAAGAAATAGACAAGATTACCTAAGAGTCTCGGGGAACCAATGAGAAATTCTTATGGGCGGATAATGATAGCAGAAGCTAGAATGACATACAGTATTTCATCACATTGTCTTTGGGTGGGGGTCTCCTCTCACTCATGAGAGGAACCCTCTCCTAATCCTTCTGGGAAAGTCTATGCTTATCTCTGCTGTGCTTTAAATAAAATTGTTCTCTTTTCTTTTGCTAAATTGAGTCCCAGCTGCTTCATTTCCCTGTTCCCCTTTATCACTTTAACAAGCCCGAACCTGCTAGTTCTGCTGAGTGACCAGACCAGGTCTACCAAACAGCTCAAGGGTCCCGGAGACCCCTGACAGTAATAAATTGGGATTTTTTTGTAAAAAAAAAAATTATTTTAATTTATCCAATTCAGCAGGTATCACACTGATTTTCATTTACCTAATAACTATTTAGGAACAGCCTAAATATTTATCTCTGACAATAGTCAAAGTTAAGTACGTTTTGATGAAGAGAAGAAATAAGTACACATATATTTACACACCGAGTGGCAGCTTGAAGAAAGAAACAACAATATTTCACCAATATCTTTCCTTCCACGTGATCCCAACTAGACTGTTCCCAGGAGAAAACATTCGATTGAACTATGACACCAGAGATGTTAATGACGAATCACCATTTACTGCTTGTTGCCTGTCGCTCCCTTTATAGGCATTTGCATGTTGAAAGAGAAGTTAGCCAAAAAAAGAGTCACTTTCCTAACAATGGCCTTTTCATTTGTAAAGGCAGTCTTTTACCCCCATGATGCTTGCTTTTGAGCTCCAGCAAAAGCATTTTTATTTCCTTGAAATTACCTTAGCACTCACGTTTAATATGGATTAATATTCAAATACAAATATGAATCACTGTTAATTTTATAAAGACATCTACCAGAGAGAAAAGTGACTACTGCAGGTGTTCGTCTTCAGAACCAAATACAAATTACAGCTCTTATCCCTTTAGAGATCCACTTTTCACATACCTGAAGCTCTTCATTATGCAACATTATTTCGCTCTAAACGTCTCATTGTTCTCTCTTGCAGCCAGATGTGCTGAAAACAACACGTTCACTCACGGTAAATTGTGTGGAAATGGAAAGGAAGAAAATTATTTCATCTTCTATTTAACTAGAACCTAAGCTATGTTACCAGAGGAAAAGGGTCGGCTGTCACTGTTGGCCACCTGCAAAGATGGGGATTGGGTCCAAAAAGCTTTATTATCAAAAGGTCAGCAATTCTGGGGACTAGTTAAAACAGCCTCTACAAGGCTATTCTACCCTTCCGTTTCTCCAACAGATTTCTACATAAAAGTTCAAAGCAAAAACAATGCTAACTCTTATCATAAACAATACTTAACCCTTATCTTAAGTAACAATAATTGACATAAACCCATAACAAACAATAAGCAGCATAGCCCTTCATCCAAAACATCATTTTGGATTTGAATGTTAATCTTCTCTATCAGTCTCCCTGAACTACTCAAGATATACACAATACATCTTTAGGGTAAAGATGAATTCACAAGACAAGGATGGAAGACACGAGGTGAGGCTCACCCAGGCACTAAAGAGACCAGACCAGCTGTGTGGGGTTGGCCCTGGCCTTACTGCCCCATCTCATCCTCACTACATGTTAGTCTCTAACGTGGCTTGAGATTTTCATTTTCCTAAATACCATTGTTTCTCTTTTTAAGAGAAAGAGAGAGAAATGAATTTTTCTTTAGAACATAATAGGATTCAGAAGATACACATGACTAATTATAATAGGCTAAACAGAGTTCTACTGGCTGGAAGAAAATATTTTGTTTGCTTTATGAAGGTTCATTAAACTCATGTTTACAATGTAGGGCACAAACATTTCAGAAAACGATGTAATAGTTTGATATGATAGGGTAGGAGAATAGCATAGCCACACAAAACTGGCAGCTATTCTGATGCAACGTTTTTAAAAACTAGGCTTTCTTTTGTTTTCTTTTGTATTAGTCTATGTTACTTATAAGAGAATATCTAAATTTGAGTAATTCATAAAAAATATATTTTATTTCTTAAATTTCCAGAGTTTTGGAAGTGCAGGGTCAAGGAGATGCATCTAATGAGAGATTATGGTTGTTGGGGACTCTTCAGAATCCCCAGGTGATGCCAGACGTCACATGGCAAGGCTGAGCAGCTAGGTCAGATCTCTGCTTCTTATCAAGCCACTAATTTTACTCCCATGAAAACCCATTAAACCTGTAACCTATTAATTTATTAATCTATTCATGAGGACAAAACCCTTGTGACCCAGTCACCATTTAAGGGCCCCATCTCTCAAATCTGCCACAACAGGGATTAAATTTTAGTATGTGTTTTGGAGTGCTCTGTATGTGTGTATATATACAAAATATACACATCTATAAACAGAGGATGGTGAAAGCATGTATACTTATTTTAAGAAAGAAAAATCTGTATTAAAATTGTAATATTCAAGTCACATTTGATTTGTGCAGTTACAAGAAGTGCTCGAACAACTTGTATTCATCTTTTGTTATTAGTACATATTCAGTGTTACAATTTTAATACCATCTTTTCCTTTCTTAAAATGTGTATACATTTTTTGGCACCCTCTATATATACACACACATACGAAATGTATACAAAACTATTAATAGTGTTATAAAAGTATCTGTTTTTATTACCCAGTTGTAATTATAGCTATTCTAAGTGTAGCAATTGTATTTCGTGCCTGGAATTTACTAGGTAGAGGAGCTTCATCAAGGGTAATGGTTACACACCCAGAAACAGAGAATCAGACAAGGTCATGGTCTCAGGATATAACTTACATGGATGGATCATCAAATTCTCCAACTTGAACAGCTAATCTATGAATATAGAAATAATCAATATGCTTTAAGGAAGAGATATAGTAGTATAGAAGACCAGAATATATCAAATCAAAATATACATCTTTGGCATAAGTATTATTTTGAATTAAAGGCAATAGAGAAGTAGATAAAAGAAAAGCTCTTTCCCTGCCCCTATGTTCAGAAAGCAGGACATAAATTTAAAAGGTATCCATCCTTACCTCTCTACCAGGAATGGCAAAGGTCGATCTCTGAGGAGACTCTTGTCTGCTTGGATGTGGTACAATAGAAATCTGTAGTATGTGACAATCTCCCATTGATTTTGTTTTCCCATAATTTGCTGGCCCAGAGGCTCAAAGTCATATTCCTTTGTCTTGTCACTTTTTAAAGGTGTCCAGTCTTACATGTATGTCTTTAATCCATTTTGAGTTAACTTTTGTGTACAGTGAAAGAGAGAGAACCAATTCCCCTCTTCTGCACATGGCTCCCCAAATTTCCCAGCACCATTTATTGAACTTTCCTCAGTATATGCTTTTGTCTGCTTTATTGAAGATCGCTGGTATGTGATTTTGGTATGTGGCTTCTCTTTCCTGTTCCATTGATCTACGTATCTACTTTTATACCAGAACCATGCTATTTTGGTTACCATATCCTTGTAACATAATTTTAAGTCAGGCAATGTTATGTCTCCTGATTTGTTCTTTTTGCTTAGGATTCCTTTGGCTATTCAGTTTTTTTTTTATTCCATATGAAATTTCAAATTTCATTTTTTATTTTTTCTAATTCTGTAAAAAATGAAATTGATATTTTGATGGAAATTGAATTGCATCTGTAACTCTTGTTAGGGAGTATGGACATTTTAACAATATTGATTCTTCCGATCCCTGAACATGGAATACTTTTCCTATTTCTGTTAACAATTTCATTCATCAGTGTTTTCTGGTTCCCTTTCATCTCCTTGGGTAAGTATATTCCTATTTATCTATATTTTTGTAGCTATTGTAAATAATATTGAGTTCTTGATTTGATTTTCAGCTTGGCTGTTAATAGTGTATAGAAATGCTCTAATCTGTACACATTAATTTTATAACTGAGACTTTACTGAATTTATCAATTCTAGGAGTCTTTTGAAGAAATCTTTGGGGTTTTCTAGATGTCAGACCACATTATCAGCAAACAGAGATAGTTTGACCTCCTCTCTTCTAATTTGGATACCTTTTATTGTTTTCTCACCTGACTTCTCTCTCTATGACTTCCAACGATAAGTTGAATAGAAGAGCTGAAAGTAACCATCTCGTCTTATTTCAGTTCTTTTGTTTGTTTGTTTGGTTTGAGGGGGCCACTCCTACAATTAATTATAAAGAAGGAAACTAGAAATTGGCATGTTGTAATACTGTTGACTCAACTACATGTCTTATTTGAATTTCACTGATTTTTACATGTACTTTTTTTTGCTTGTTCAATAGTTATATGACATTTTATTGCATGTG
>CAUYQV010076227.1:0-36968 GCA_963574575.1 Galagoides demidoff
TGCAAAGAAAAATCAAAGCTTTAATAGGATTCACATGTTTAATACATTCAGCCTTTTATTACTAAGATGTTTGTTAGGAGATTGCCTATCACATACCAAGTGTTGCAACTGAAAGTAAGGGAAATTGCTGTATACCTCAGGATAGATTGATGAACTTTGAAAGCAATGACAAACTGGTGTGACTAATTCAATAGTAGCACAGAATTATCTTTAGTGTGTTTGAGAGCCATTTGTCAAAAACCTCCAGCTACTTATAGCAACATGTGATTCAGCTGAGGAAAACAATGAGTCTATGTTTAGTCAAATATGATAAGCCCATGCGTCTTGGAGCTCTACAGCACACTTCACAATTATTCTGTTGATACCAAAGGCTCTACAGAGAAGATTCTGAACATAGTTGAAAAAAGGCAATGCTATCACTGGAAAGTGAAATGTACCTGCTCATGGCCAAATATTTCCTCCACTTTGCATTTTTTTTTTTTTAAGAGACAGAGTCTCACTTTGTCACCTTGGGTAGAGTGCCATGACATCATAGCTCACAGCAACCTCCAACCCCTGGGCTTTAGGCAATTCTCCTGCCTCAGGTTCCCGAGTAGCTGGGACTACAGGCGCCTGCCACAACATCCAGCTATTTTTCTGTTGCAGTTTGGCCGGGGCTGGGTTTGAACCACCACCCTCAGTATATATGGCCAGCATCCTACCCATTGAGCCACAGGTGCTACCCCCCTCCACGTGGAATTTTAAGCATGAAATACTCCTGAAAAAAATCTCCCTCAAAATGCTGCTTTGTATCTGCACGTGTACATGTGAGTACACGTAACCATATCCACACAAATGGAGGCTAATGACTGAGGAGATGGACTGGCTGTATCTAAATAGACAGCTAGGTTCCCTTCTTCAGAAGTGTCAATAGTTCACTTTTTTTTTTTTTTTTTTGAAGCAGAGTCTTGCTCAGTGCCCCAGACTAGGATGCCTTGGCATCAGTCTATCTCACAGCAACCTCCCACTCCTGGGCTCAAGTGATCCTTCTGCCTCAGCCTCCCAAGTAGCTGGGACTACAGGTGCATGGCACCATGCCTGGCTAATTTTTTCTATTTTTAGTAGAGAAGGGTCTTGATCTTGCTCAGGCAAGTCTCAAACTCCTGAGCTCAAGCAGTCTGCTCAGCTGGGCCTCCCAGAGTGCTTGGATCACAGGAGTAAGCCACCCTGCCTCACTAACAAGTGTCACTAGTTCCCTTTTTGGTTTCAGTTAGTTAGTGGGCATTATCATCTGGCTTTAAAAATAAGTTTATCGAAAGCTATATAGTGGTATTCGCAGCTAGTGTGAGTAGACAACTGCAACCTCACAATTTTCAATCAACCAATCATTTATGAACCATTTGAGGAAGGGCATGAGTCCTTGTCGAAAGAAAACTATTTATTGACACTAATAAGACTGATAAAATGCCAGGTCTAAAAACCTGCAGAATGGTGATCAAAGCTTAGATGAAAATCCTGAAGAAAATAGTGAGATCCTAAGAAATAACTGTACATCAACAACACATGGCAGCAAGGAAAACATGGTGGAAAAACATGGTCATTGATTAATGAGTTAAAAATAGATTCAGAGGAGTAGGATTTTAAATGTGAGTTTATAGCTGGAATTTCATAACCAACTGAAATTGAGACTTAGAAAAGTCATGTAACTTCCTCATAGTGACAGTTGTATGTTTTTATTTACATGTAAGCATAAAATTAAATTTAAAAACCTAGGTATAGCTCAAAAAGTTTAAAAGAGCCTTTTCAATAAATACAAAATTTTTAAAATGTAAGTTTTAGAAAAATCATATGTCATACCTTAATTGGCAGAAGATTTTCCTTCTCAACAGCACACCAAAAAGTGGTGCTTCCTGAGAATTGATGGTATCTGAAGTTAAATGCAGGACCTTAAAAGGAATTTCTATGCGGTTGTTTCTTTTCTTTTTACTCCCTCTCTCTGATTTATCCATTCTCCACCCTGTAACAAATAGCAATTTTGTTGGAGGAATTCTTCTAATAACGAAGGGGAGAAAAGAGTCATGCCTGGTCTTGTACTTAGTATGTTCACAGTCTAGTTGGGGAGAAAAGTAGAAATATGAGCATAATGAAAGACCATAAGCATTATGGCAAAAGCATATATGTGATACTATTAGAGGCACACCTGCCAGCAACTCACAGGCTCTGCTTGCAAGTTTCTGAGAAAACTTAACAGAAGAGAGACTAGAGATTAACTCATAACTAAGATTCATAGGGCAAAGAAAAGAAGATATTTTGGTCAGAGGAAACAGGATATGCAAAGGCCCAGTGTTAATGAAATACCCTGAAAGATTTAACAAAGAGTGTGAAGATCGGGTGACGGAAACACAAAACGCCAGTAGCAGAGGATCTTAGTAGGGTAAGCTGGGACCCAAATTATTTGCATTGCTGAAGAGGTTGTAGAAATGAGAATAGCTAGAAAATTTCCTCCAATATTTGAAGTACTTTATTAACACAGTTATTTTCACTGTGGTAAAATGTACGCACCTAAAATTTATGTCTTGTGAGTGCACAGTTGAGTAGTATTGAGTTTATGCATGTGATGGTGACAATATTTGATGTTTGAGAAGATAATTTGGGGGAAGAAAAACTGAAAGTGCAAGCCCACTAGATAAAAAAGGAATTGACCATTTCAGTTGAGTTGTGATAGCTCCAAAATTACGACTGGAGATTAGTAGGCAGAGACAATTAAGAAAAATTTGCAGGAGGAGAATTATTGGGGAGAATACAAATGAGTTCCGCTATAGCTGGCTTACGCTTCATATGTATATGAGACACCTGTGTGAAGCCCGGCAGTGTGCACTTGAAAGTACACTATTCAGAGAAGACGTGGAGCATCAGTCATTAGTCTAGTTCAAGTGAAATTTCTTAAGGAATATTCATGAAAGTGAAGAAAATGGAACCAAAGATGGATCCTTGAGGAGACCCAGCATCTAAGAGCTCACTGCAGACAACAGATTGTCATTAAGGAATAATCAGACACATTGAACACATCAAATAAAGGAAATATTTCAAGGGCAAGAATATCTAACAATATCGAATACTAATTTTAAGACAAAATAAAAACTTCTAATGTAGTTCAATGGATTTGACGATTAGGAGGTCATTGGTAACACTTGAAGGGAGGATTCCACAGGCTTGTGGGAGAGGATGAAGTTATGGACAGAAGAGAATTATAGTGGATAGAAGAAAAATAATAAAAAAATAAGAATAATAATATGAAAAACATAAGCAAATGATAGATAATATTTCTGGAGCCCTGACACTGTAGCAGGCATTATGTCAAGTGTTTATAATACTATGGGATTTAATTCCTCTATCAACCGTACATGGTATGTAGGAAACAGCCAACATTCTACAGAATAAAAACTTGAGACTTAGAAAAGTTAAATGACCTGCCCAAGAAGGAATAGCCTTATATAGTCTTCTCTAAGGGTTTAAGCCAGGTTTCCACTACTTTATATACCCATGACACAGAGTAAATAAAAATTCAGGTATGAACAAAAGTAAGTTTAGAGTATTCTTTTAGCAAGTTTGACCACAAAGAATAAGTGAGGAAAAGAAGACAAGTCTGTAAGTGGAGGAGGTAGTAATATTGAAGTATGATTTTTGGGGGGTGGGGGGCTATAGTGGGGCATAGTTGTTGTTAGATTGAGTAACACCCATTAGGTAAGGAAAACAGAATTTATAAAGTGCAAAAGAGAAAGAGGATAATTTGTGGAATGAGATCATAGAGAAGGAATTTCTGGCTCAAGGGTCAAAGGTTCACTCTCTGAGAATTGGAGAAATGCGATTTCAGAGTCAGAGAAGGAGAAAAGGAGGAAGAGAGCTGTGGCATTGCATGGAGATAACTGAGCCCAGTAGAGAATTTCAGGGGTTTCTGACTGACGGGCGTCTTCTCTAACAGTATGGGAGATGGTTGGGATTTTAAGAGTGTAGTACATATGCGGAACAAATGTTTCAAGGAAGTAGAAACAAAGCCAATTATAGTAGCATGTACTTTATTGGTGTAATCTAAAGTAGGAACCACAACTTTGTATGAATGCCAAGTGCACTGCAATGTGATCCAGCTTTACTAGTGTGTGAGACACCCATCATAAAAGCTGATTGAAGGAGTGCTCGTACTGATCCATGGATAGCTATTATTCTGAGGGTGCAGGAAAATGAGAAAGGGGGAGAATCCAGGGAAGTGTCAAAAATGCCACCATGGTGAATTTAGCAGAGAACAGGGTAGGGTTAATGACTGAGCTGCTAAACTGAGGTCAAGGAAGGACTTCAGTGTGTGGTATAAGAGGGAGCTGTGAGGATACTGCCTGAATATCAGAGTTGAGCTTTTAGGAACACTCCTGAGAACTGACTAGTTTGAAGGTTTCATCTGAAAAGAATTTATCTAAAAAAGCAGGAACGAAAAATCTCCATATTAACACCCTGTCTGATAAATTAAATAGGGGTTTTAAATAATTTGACATTTTAATCCTCGTTGAGTACATTTTCCAGCATGTTATTCAACAGTGGCTTTGAAAGAGAAAAAGTGATTTTCTAAAATACATTTCCACTGAAGACGGAATTATTTAAGCCTAATCTTTGATTTCATTAAAATTAACCTTTTTTTTTTTTTTCAGCGCTCTCTGAAACAGACCCTTTACCGGCAGGGAGGGAGAGCCGCCCGCAGTTCCTCTGTGCCCCCTGTTCTGGTTAATGTGGGTGCTGCGGCCACTCTGCTTCCAGAACCCACATCACTCTCAAGGTGGAATCCTGGGTCTGTGAGAACGCCACCACTAACCTTTTCCTCCAGGATAAGTTTTTGTGTTCATGACCAGTCACTGATGATTGGCAAACATTTTTGAGGAATTTTTTTCATGTTTTCTAATCTCTTTATTACTAAGACCATGCTTAAGCATTTGATGGTTTCAATTTGCATAATACATTCCATCAGCATTTATGTGACATTTTATTATTTCATTTCTTCTAGCATTTTCTTGCCCTCTGCCTTTAATTGTCACATAGTTTCAAAAATATAAGCTTATTGCAATGACAAATGTGCCTACCGTCAGAGCATACAGAAACACGTATCTAGGCCTACTATTCCCATTTAGATAAAGCTCAGGCAAGGGAATTGTTGCTTAGTTGCATCTGATTCACGTTTTTTTTCTTAATCAAATAATAAAGAGCTACCTAAAAACTGAAGCATATTTTCAATCAAGTAACATAAGTTTTCTTCACAGCTAACTTACTTTATGGTAACTAATAGGCAGCAGTATGAACCCTTGCTCTGCTTCCTGACCCGGTTCAAATGCTACTTATCATAAAATCTCTCCTGATTTCCCCAGGCACAGTTAATTATTTCCTTGTCTGTGTTCATAAAGTCCTCTGTATGTCATTCATTACAGACTCTGTACAGATATGTCATTCATCGCTGCTCACCTTGTGTTGTGCAATCTGTTTGCGGGTCGGAATCTTCCCTGAGACTTTGACTTGCTTCAGGGTTGAGACAGTCCTATTTATCTTTACAGCAAAAGTGGTAAAATGTGTACTCCAAATGCACTCTGTGGAATTCAAAACCGTTTATAATCACTTTGATATAAATAAAGGTGTACAAATCGTAAGCCTACAACTTGACGAATCACAAAGTGTCTTTGGTCCTGGAATGACTCCTCAGAATCTCTCCCTGTCACTTCTCATTCTGAGGGTCCTCTCCAGTGCACCCTCTCCACCCCTGTATCTCAGGGTAACCACATCTATACTTCTAATACCATAGATTAGTTTTGTAGTTCATGGTAAAAATCTATTTTACACCGTTTTAGGGGCCTATATGTTTTTTGAGTAAATAATTTTGTACCTTATTTTTCCCTTTATTACATACATATTCATATGAATAAAACATACATTGATTATTAAAGACCCAGTAAAATGAAAAATTAATTATATCAATAAGAATATCACGTAGTATTGTTAGTGGTTATGTCAGTTAAACACACAATGAAGATATGTGACATACTAAGCAGTAACTGATCATAATTTCTCTTATTACTCCAGATACAAAGGAACAAAAACTTTTACTTTTCTAAACCAATATGCAATTGCTGAGCTAGACATGTCAATGGTTGTTATGACTGAATGTTTTTGTCCCTCCCCCTCTAAATTCGTATAGTTGCAACTCTAACCTCCCAAGGTGATAGTATTTGGACCTGATGCTTTGGGAAGGTAATTAAGGTTAGACAAGGTGTCAGAGTGTAGCCCTCATAATGGGATTGATGCCCTTATAAAAAGAGACACTGTGCGGGTGCATGCATACTCTCTCTCTCTTTCTTCCCTGACACACTTCTCCTTTCACAGAAGAGCTGAGGTGAACACAAGAAGAATGGAAATGTCTGCAAGCCAGGGAAAGAGCCCTCACCAGGCCCCAGTCATGCTGGCATATTGGTGCCCTGATCATGAAGTTCCATCCTTCAGAGCTGTGAAAAATCAATTGTTTGCTTAAACCCAGTCTATGGCATTTTGTTATGGCAGCTGAGCTGACTACTACAATGTTATTTCAAAAGTTTTATGATATTTAGACTGTAAACGTTTCATGTATTCGTCATAATATTTCAATTTCCCAGAATGTGTATAGAACACATATGAGAAACCCAACTCTATCTTGGCACAGCTAATTTGCATAGTGTAGAACTTTCTTAAAACAAATCAAATTTTGCAACTGAGAGTTTGGCAATAGTCTCCTTTTCCAGTGATACCAATACACTGTTGTACTAGGATTCAGACTGAGATATAAAAGGAGAAACATAATGATCCCATGAAAATATTGTCAAAATCAGATTAATCATTTCACTCAGAGCAGTAGCGCTTAATGAGGGTGTTGCTCCCCACACTGGGACATTTTTTGGTTGTCATACCTTACAATGTGCATGTGGGGAGGGGTGAGGGTCCTAATGACCTCTCATAGGTAGAAGCCTGGGTTGCTACCAACCATCCTGCAATTCATGGGACATCCCCTCACAAGAAAGAACAACAGAGCCTCAGTGTCAGTAGTGCCAAGGTTGAAGAAAAAAATACTGACTTAAAGCAATTTCAGTAGTGTAGCAAATTTCATCTTATGTTAACATTTAAACTTTAACATGATTTGTTGGATTTCTTTTCTGTTCATTTACAAAATGTTGGATGACATACATGTATTATTGTTATTATTTTTTGCTTTGCATTTTTAACTTCAAAAGCAATAACGGGAATGGAACAGAAACTAAACTCAAAATACCCAGAGAAATTTAGGGACTATAAATGTGCAAACATCACTTCAGATACGTTCTAACTTGTGAGTTTCAAGAAAGGAGCTTCCTTGTATTCATGTGCTCTGGACTGTACTCAGCACCAGATAGAAGTTATTTACAACAATAATTACAGATATTCTAAATCACCAGAGAATAATAGGTGAGGATGCTTCGCCTATTATCACTAACCTCTCACTAACACTACCTCTTTTTATTTCCTGGACCGTGCTCTCTACATTATGTTAGCACTTTCTATGTGTGCAAATTAACAATATGTGGAACACCCTTTCCGGTGCAAATCATACCAGACAGAGTTTATTTTCTATAGCATGAGTCACGAGATATTCCCTCACCTTGATGTTGTGTTTGGCTTCTAAAAAATGGTTCTGTATAGACAGGGATTTTTATATGACTTTACCAAAGGTAAAACTCCATCCATGGAACGTTAGTAAAAAATACTGCTTTTCGCTTCTTATTATGATTTATGGTAAGGCTTGCATATTAGTAAGGAAGAGAGGAGGAGAGAGCAGAGAGCAGCAGAGGAGACAGATTACACCCGGGCTGTATATATTATCACCCTGAAGTCAGCAGGGAGGGCTGCTAAATGCTCTTACAACTGTAACAGCCTATCTCATGTTAATTCTAGCCTGAAGCTTCCTGACACTTCTTGTTCGGAGATAATGGGGACAAAACTACTCCTTTTTTTTTTTTTCTGATTGAACAGCAGATTTTTTTTTTCCCAAGGATGTCAAATAAATTAAGCAGTCTTTGCAAACAGCGACACAAAAGCCTTTTGCTTTGTAAGAATTCCCAGTAATAACATGCAAGAGTTATTACCCTTGATACTTAGTGGATTTTTTAATGGCTAGCAATAATCATTTTGATTGAATATTGGCTTATAATAGGCTTGTAAAGGAATTTAAGCACCCCTAACAGCTTTCAACCTTAGCTTCGCGTGCCTAGGGAAAATCCTTGAATCAATAGATCTTGAAGTCATTAACATGGAAATATTTTATAAAAATGAAAGTTAATACCTATTGACCTCAAAAGGGAAGCCAATTAAAATTGACTATTAAAATTAATTTTTGATAATGCAATATTTTGTTGATATTCTTCTTCGAAAGGGAAAATTATTATATGGCAAGTTACAATTTAGTTTCCTTGGACATTCAGCTCTCTTCTATGCTAAGACATTTTATGATTTTTATAACACAAATAAAGTAGCATATTATATACTGAATTCCCAATTTAAATATTCTAGACTTCTTTAACCAGTTGCTGAGACATATTGGAATGTTTATTGAAAGAAACCAATATTGTCTGAAATACTGGAAAACAAGATTGTTTTAATATTATTTTTTTTGATATTTATGTCTCCTTAGTGAGCATGCTTATAGGCAAGATTATATTGTACTAGACGTTGCAAGTAAAAAAGATATACTCCAGAGGCTAATCTGCTGAAAAATATGTGAAGTGATTCCACTCTGAGACAAGAGAGCCTACTAAAGCTCGGCTTCCATGGCGTGAGTGGCCTGCAAGAGAAGCGGGTTAGAGGCTAGATTGGACTCTGAAGAATTATGAGAAATGATTTCTTACTTGTTGTTGTATCGCTTCCCATCTGACAGGGCAGGATAGTATATCAGTAATTGAAAAATATACTAGTGGAGACCCTAGAGTATTACTACCCAAAGAAGACCATAGCCTAAAGCTGCCAGGAAGATGGCTATAAATTACAAGGTCTGCATCTGCTACTCTTTCTGATTTGAAGCAATCGGTGGTATAAATGGCGAACACTCTTTAGGTAGACTAGAAATTTCCGTTATTATTATGTTTAAGCCACTAAACAGAAAACCTTTGTTGTTTCCTCATATATATTGTAGTATTTCTCTCTTTTCATTGGTTGATGATTTTGATTGTTTTATATGTGGCGTACTTAAACTCTTACTATGCCTGCAGTAAAAGCCTTTATTTAATAGTTACTGGATTAGTAAGGGGATCCTCACATAGCCATGCATGTTATTACTGGGAATTTCTACAAAGCAAAAGAGTTGCTGTTTCCAAAGGCTGTTTAATTTACTTGACATCCTTGGGGAAAAAAGTCTGCTGTTCAACCAGAAAAAAAAATATGGTAGAACCTTGGTAGAAACAATACTGAAAGAGAAATTGATGAGCTACCAATTGGTCGTAATTGTAGGGAACTCTTGTGTGTTCTAAATTAATAGACATGACCCATAATCAATAGAATTTGTATGTTGATTTATATACACATTCAATACACATTCAACATATTGGACTGAATATCTTGAGCATTTCAACATAGTCAAACTCATATGGGTATGCCACTTTCTTTACTGATCACTCAGGCAGGTTTGTAAGATGGACTTCAGGGGCTGATGGCAAGTTCAAGCACTTTAAAATACAACCAATGGGGTAGGGAAAATCGCTCATGGTATAAATCAAACATAAGGCTTTAAGCTAATTAATATCCTATTCCAAATAAGCATTTTCACATAACAGTGAATTCCAGAATATCCACAACATTCCTATTAATGAGTGATCATCTGCTTTAACGTTTTCTTCCTCACCAGGCATGCTCCCCCTACCCTCTACTTAGTGGCTTTTCTCTGCCACTCTATAATTATCTTGGGACCACAAGCCTCCCTTCTCCCCACCACATACCCCCTACAATGATGTCTCAGGCCAGACTCTTTACTGACACCTGCACTAATAGCAGGGTAGATTATCTACTGTTCTTAATTATCTCTCCCACAGCTCGCCTCCATTAGCTTGGATAATTGACTGTATGTATAACACTCATAAGCAGAACAATGTGCTATACGAAAAGAAAAGAGAGAGAAAAAAATGAACCTTTAGTTTATATAAGATGAGCTGTGTAGTGTCAAACATCGCACAGCATCTGGAGGTTGGGGAGCAGCATCTGTTTCCTTTTGTTTGTGAAGTCATTACGTATTCAGCATCAGACTTTGTGTAGAAAGAAAGTGTTGCGTGTATTTTTCATTGAAAAGGTATTCAAGAAAGGGAATTTCAACGAGGATTAAGATATTCTCTCATGAGTGTGAGGACCGGAAGCAGCCAAAAATGATAACTTAAGAAAAACAAAAGATTGGCCGCACAGTTACAAAGCGGCATGAAAGCCTCGAGAAGATAAAAACATGAATTCAGGGAAAACAGTTCATCAACAAAAGTATTTGGAGCAACAGCTTCTTTTCTATATTCTCTGAGCCAATCCTATAGATGCCCTATGTCATTTTTATTCCTAGAAGAAAGTGGCTTTATTATATGGCTAGCAAAACCAAGCATTGAATAGAGTTAGCAATTTCTCCTGGTTGACAAATGGTGAGACTGGATTTTAAGGGGAGGGTGCAAGATGTTTGAAGACGAACTTAGACACAGCATTTTATTTGTACCCTTTGGACCATCTAAAAAGTCACAGCTTAAAGTTGTATTGCTTTGAGAGCAAACAAATAACAAGTGCACAGATATGAAATTATCGGTATAAATTTATATTACCTTAAATATGTCAATAGTTAGTATTGTACAATGTACCAGGAGAATTAGAATGAACGTAAATTTTCAATTTGGTTGTCGGAGCACTTCTTTAAAAGCCAAAATATCTCAGGAATACTTAGGGGAACACGGCATTGAGGAATCATTCAATTGTAAAATCATGATACCTTTCCCTAGTTTTTGTGTTAGATTACATCATGGTACATACAGAGTTTAGTTTTGGATATTTTAAAATTAATTTTCACAATAAAGAGAAAGGACATTTCTATACTTATCTATCACAAGCATGTCAGATGACCTACTAGATGGCTGTGCATATCTTACTGAGGTTCTAGAAATAAAAGGCAAAATTTTGCTCTTGCCATTCCTTTCACACCTCTGATGGGTTGACCTCACAAAAAAAGTGAATCTACCCAAAAAGTACACTTCGAAGTGATTTATTAATTGAGCTTGTGTGAAACAGTTGTTTTAAGCTTTTTAAAATTCAGATTTCATCTTGCTTTGCTCAGTGTCGAGCTGGTGGAACTGTTTAAAACCAAAAGGTTTTCATTTGTGTTTCTGCTGACTTGCACATTTCACACAATAGGCCTTGTTATCAAGGGCCTGATCATGGTCAATGCAATTTGCAGTGTTAGCTAATTTTTGAAACTACTAGTGAATTTAAAATTAATTACAGACCATTTTGAGTTCATTAGTGTCCATGTTTGATGCCTGTTTGTTTATTTTTAATTGAGTAGAGGCGACAAAAAGGAAAAAAAATGCGGCTTTCTCTCGTATGTAGAAAGTGGTGCAGTCTTCAACAGAAACAGTGGTAACAGCAGCAGCAAAGACAATAGAGCCATATGATTTGGCAATAACAGAACAAGTGCATCTTCCTATTTGCAATTTGTACATCTTAAAGCATGAAATAAGGAGGCAATGTTAAAATAATCAAGGGACAAAAACAAAGACAATAACCCAAGTTTTGCAATTTCATGCATATTTACTAAAAGGGGTCAAAGTTGTAAGCATTCCATATAATAAAATAATTTATTAGGTTTGTGAGGTTAACTGCTTACAGCTAAGCAACTTGTAGCTTAATTGCTTCTCATACTACAGGAGAGTTAGAAATATCTTTCTGGCCCCTATCCCCAAAGCAGAAAACCCAGCCTGAGGCACTGAAAGTGCCATACAGGAAACAGTAGGTAGCATAATTCAGCCATGTCAAATTAATGCTGCTATCCTGGGAAAATAGATAGCATAATGAAGGAAGAATAAGGACATTTAGGAGAGAGAGTCCTTCAATAGGACATCGCTTCTGGTTTCTATTTATGTGCAGGATAATAGTAATTTGTCTCCCATTACAAATAATATTTTAGAGATTAATTTTGAGAGATAAGTTTTACATTTTAGACTCATCCATTCATACCTCTTTATATCTGATTACCTTTCTATTGTAGCTAAGTTCCCAAAAGGGGCACTAGGAAGAATATTATATATAACCTGAGCAAGGAAATGTTGAACTGGATGTATTTTTTGTGCATGTGGAGTTCAATGTATGAATCTCCTTGTAAAGCCAAGTTCATGACTGCTCTTTCCTCCTGTGGTTTGAAGACATCTCCACTCTTGCTAGATGATAGATTATCAGCAGAGTAAAGCAGCAGGTTTGTGGTCACAATGATAGATAATGGGTTGAATTAAAGTGTGTTCCTGAACTTGGTTGAACAACCAGCCTCATCATTTGAGACATTTAAAAATACCCTGGATAAAGTAACAACAACAACAACAAAATGCCCTTCAGAAAAAATCGTTTCCTATATGCATAGATAATCTGTCTTTTCAAGATTTCACTGTGTATGAAAAAGTGGAAATAATGGTATTTCAACAGGAGTATGAAAAACCTTTTAAACTCAGGAAGGAAGAGCTGACAACTCTGATGGGAGTGAGAAAGGAGAAAAGATGGTCCGTCCTCTAACACCAAGGTGTGATTGACAAGCCTGGGAAGGGCTCAGTTTTACCCACTGTCTGTCACTCACCTGAGCATCAAGTGGCATGCTTCATAAAATCCTTTGGTCCCATTTCTATAATTCTCAGAGAAGGAATAGGAAGAATAGGTAATTCATGGAAACAATTGCAAAATGATCTAAAGTGGCAAATAGAGGGGATTTCACTTACGCAGACCATAATGCCATGTGTGGAAATGACCTTCTTCACATATTCATCAAAATATGCAGAGTTCCTAAATCACCTTTACAAAAATACTCAAAAGAACAGCATTCAGACTAAGTTTCACATGATTAATACAACTGGAAAATTCTATTTATTCAAGTATTAAAGTATTAGCTCTATTTCGAAAACAATCTTGAACACAAGTGCAGTGATGATGAAAAAAAGATGTAAAACCATCTCCCTCCATTATTTGTTTTAATCAGCAATAGCAAATGAGATATGACTTGTTCCGGATATTTGGATTTCTTAATGTGTTGTAGTAAATAGATTGTTGCTCACGATATAGTAGATTGGACTCGTTGCCTGGGGAGGGGAGACTGCATTATAATTAAAATGTTGCCAGAGGGGTTACCATCGAGTATTTCCCCGGGTTCTTAAGTTCTTTGAACCGGAGAGTTTACTGTGTTTTACAAACATTTATTTCTTATCATTGAGGAAACTTCTCAGAAGGTTTGATGTTTTATGTTCCTACTGATTTTGAGAGAATTACTAGGATACCTTATATTATCTGCTCAGCTGTGTGTAGTATAGGCGGCTAAGAGGAGCATAGTTCTCTAGTTCGAGGAATGCTGCAAATGTATGTGATCACATTTTTATATTGTAGATTATTTTGTATGAACATAGTCTCAGAAAACTTCCTAGTCAGTTCCTGGGAAATCAATTTGCATTAGTAAGAACCCATAGTTTCTTTTCCTAAGCTCCAAACCTCCTTTCATTTCCCATTCTCATATTGCACTATTCTAATTCCAGAGTTTTTCTAGAAGTAGATAGAGAATTTATCCAGGGCTAGGGTCCCTTTGCTGTTTCACGCTCTTTCCCACCATTCATCCCTGGGCTGGCTCTGACCCCTTTCAGGAAGGATGACTGGAGCAGGGGAGATGAGAAGACACAGGGAAGAGCTTTCTGACGGGCACAGGTGCCATCTCGTGGTGCTGCCTTCTGAGGGCAGTCATTTGCTAATACTGATACACCATGTTAGATGCTTCCCTGGGTTCCACAGGCAAATGCCTTGCTGAGAACTTCTGATTGCAGTGCCTCTGAGGTGGGCAATGCTGTCAAACAGCTCATTCCAAGTATGATCCCTCCTTCAGGTCCCTGAGCAGCCCAAAGGCAGTCATCTATGGTGACATGTGAAAGGGCTTCCAGTGGGGTGCTGTGACTCATGCCTGTAATGATAGTGCTTTGGGAGGCTGAGATAGGAGGATCACTTGAGGCTTGGAGTTTGAGGCCATTCTGGGCAGTAGAGCAAGACCTTGTCTCTGCAAAACAGGAAAACAAAAATAGCCAAGTGTGATGATGCACACCTGTAGTCCTAGCTAGGTGAAAGGCTGAAGTGGAAAGGTCCCTTGAGTGCCGGAGTTCGAGGTCACAGTGAACTATGATCATTCCAGTGTATTACAGCCTGAGTGACAAAATGACACCGTGTCTCTAAAAAAGGAAATAAATAAGCAGGAAATAAATATATAAAAGGTCTTCAGGCTGCACTTGGTGTATATTTTGCCCACAAATCAGAGAGTACCACATACATTTCCTCTGACTTTAGTGGAATTTGCGCCCATTGCAAACTCTTAACTCTGCCCTCTGGTATATTCCCTATGGACTTTTAAAGGTACAGTTCTGATAGCGGTTTCTATATTAAACATATTTCAAGGGCCAAGTGTTTCTCTTGCCACTGGGTTTAGATCAAAAGGGAAGAACCATCTTTCCCTTCCCTAATGCACGGATGTGTGTGTATGAGTGTGTGTGTTCAGCTGTGGAGGGAGGGTGAATGAAAAAACACTTCACAGCATTTTGCAGTAACATCAGCTTGGAAGTGGGTGACAGGTTGAGGGTTGCAAATCTGGTTTCGCTGTTCTTTTAGTCACTGCACAGAGCACAGCACCTCAGTTTGGAATGTGGCCCCATATAGCACCTGTTGTTTTGTTTTAGACTTCATGGTAATAGTTGTTAAATACCAGTTAAGTACAGAAGGAGTTTGTTTTTAAATTCTTTTACTTATGTATGAGGGCTTGGGTTTTATCCTGAAAACTATTAGAAGTCACTGTATTAATTTTAGGCAAGTGAAGGAAACAAATAGTATTTTATTTTTAGGAAGCTCATTCCAGCAATAATATAGACAGTGGATTAGAGAAAAATGAGACTAATTTGGGGGAGGTATGGCAGGCCACAGTTGCAGTCACCTAGTTAAGCAAGTAAATTAGATACTGCCTAATTTGAAATTGGGCAATAACTTTAAAGAATGATGAGATGAAGTCAGCCTTCAGAGACAAGAAGGGATTAGAAGCTGTAATGACTTGGTTATTTCTTATACACAGGGATAAATGGGAGGAGATGTTAAAAAGCATTTCTAGGTTTCTGGCTTAGGCAAAAAATAGAAAGTAGGCCAGGTATGGTGGCTCATACTTGTAATCTTAGCACTCTGGGAGTACAAGGCAGACGGATTGCTTATGCTCAGGAGTTTGAAACCAGCCTGAGCAAGAGCCAGACTCTTGTTTCTGCTAAAAATAGAAAAAAAAGATGAGTGACTATAATCCCTGCTACTTGGGAGGCTAAGGTATGAGGATTGCTTGAACTCAGGAGTTTGAGGTTGCTGTGAGCTATGATGCCACAGCACTCTACCCAGGGCACGAGAGCATGGAGTGAGAGAGTCTGTCTCAAAAAAAGAAAGAGAGAAAGAGAGAGAGAAGAAAGAAGAGATGAAGAAGAGGAAAAACCTCCAGAAGCTGGGAGAGGAGCAAGCTTGGGTCTTAGACAGTATTCAAAGGTCTTATCAGTTGTGTAGTGTCCGGTGTTTATTCGCATACACCCACATAATCTATTCCATATTCACTTTAATATACCATGTGCATTGTTCTCAAGCAATTCTTTCTGCCACTTTTATAGAGATCTAAGTTGAAAGAAGCACAGGAAATCAATTATCCTCCACTGCAAACTGCAAGCAAGATTCTGGTGCTTAGAACAGGAAAACAAAAAACAAGCACAGTTTGTGTGACTAGAGCTCCCTAGTCATATGCACCTTCACTAGGGATGGTAGGCACAGCTGAAATACTACCTTAATAATGCGCTGTTTTGCTGAAGTGTGGAAGGCCAACTCAATTGGAGCTGGAGAGTAAGTATTTTTTAAAGGAACACTCTTTGTTTACCCTTGCAATGGCTATTCCCATTTAGGATATTTAAAGTAAACAAAGGGTAGACATTTGGCTTGCTGACATGGCATCAAAAGCGTTTAATCAAGAAATCTTTTCTTGTGAATCAACAATAAATAATTTGAATGAACCCTGGCTAATATTTCCAGCCTTTCTGAAGCTGAGCGGATTGGCTACTTTTGACGCTTTCACCACCTGATTAAGATTGCTGATGGTCCTTGACTTACAGTGGTTTGACTTCTAACATTTCTACTTTATGAAGCTATGAGAAGCATTGGTATAAAGTGTTTTTTACCTTTAGTAGTCAATAAATTACATGAGATATTCAATATTTTATTACAAAATATTTTTTGTGTTTGATAATTTTTCCCATATGTAGGCTAATGTAAGTATTCTGAGGATGTTTAAGTTAGGCTAGGCTAAGTTATGATGTTCTGTAAGTATACTAAATGCATTTTTTATTTACGGTATTTTCAACAGATTTTAGGACATACCCCTATATTAAGAGGAACATCATATACAGAGAAGGTTTCAAAGAAAAAACATAAAAAGTAGTTTATTAACCACAGGGCTCAGGTACACATTGTAGTTAGATCAAGCCTGAGCTCAGTTACAAAATAAATGTATCCCTAAATCATCCAAAGTGGCAGTGGTAGATTATACAAATGTCCACAATTCTTTGTTGTTACTCCATCCAAGCAGTAGAGTCCATTCCTCTTTTACCTGACTCTGGATTGGCCTTGCGACTTGTTTTGGCTAATAGAATGTGGTGAAATGATATACTTGTTCTGAGCCCAGGCATCAAGAGACCCAGGTGTTTTTTCCCTTTTCATTCCTGACTACCATTTGAACAAGCCTAAATTAACCTGCTACATGATGAGAGAATGGTCCAGTTATCCTTTTTGCCCCATATGTCAGTTGTTCAATATCCAGACACATGTGCTGCACTAGCCCAGATAGCCAGAACTCAGCTACCACCACACTGGCTGGCTATAGATAAATGCATGAACCTAGCTAAGATTAGCCAAGTCCAGGCCAGATCTGTGGAACTCCTCAGCCAACCTACTGTCTCATGAGCATGATAAAACAGCTGTTGCTTTGAGCCACTACATTTTGAGATACATTGTAACATAGCAAAAGATAACTGACATGAAGCTAGTCTTACTAAGTTATTACCCAATTTACCCTAATCTCCCCTCTTCTGAGACTTGTAGACAAAGTCTGATCATATGATAGCTAATGACAGCTAACTTAGCCAACTGTCAGAATAGGTAAAAAGTGGCAGTTATCATGTAAATAAAACACATACCTTTTAAGCATGCCTCTAGTTTTTTTATTTGTTTTATTTATACTATTTCATAAATTTTGCAGATATAACATATCAGGGTGCTATGTTCTAACTTTAGAATCTTAGAGATGCTATTTGACTATTTACAAATATTAGTGGCATGAATATTTTAAAACAGGAAGCAAAAGATAATTTTCTTTATTGTTTGCCTTGTATTTTAAAGCTTATTTCAAAAGTAGAGAAAGTTAAGCCATTTCTTTGTCCGTATTGCATTATTTTACCATAGATCGCACATATGTGATAAATCTTTCATCCTAAAATTAAACATGTTCATTTTAATATTTAAGAAAAAGTGTATGAAATATATTTAAAGGGCATAGATCAGAAAATAGAGAATAATAAGGAGACTATTTATACACACATTTTCTATTACACATATTAGTGGTTTAAATTTAGCTAATTTCTATTGGGATCAGCAAAGAGCACATGTGACTAATTATCTAATCTATACCTCCAGGGTTTGGGTAATGGTGTCTTGTTCAATTAAAAATATTCACACGTGATACAAAATATTTTGCAGCTTTAAAATTTGGCACATTGACTAATAAGCACAGTTAGTTATATGTTAATGACATATGTCTCATTTAGAACATGTCCAAAAAGCAATTGTCAGTATTAAAGTAGATATTCTATCTTTCACGTGAAAACTTTCTCTTTTATTCATAACCAAATTGTAGCTAGTATTCAACTGAGTTTATTCTATTTGATTATTCAAACATATTATTCATATTTGATAAAATTCTTGAAACAGTAACATGAAAATAAAGATTTTGTTTAATTAGCATGAGCACCTCTTTGGGCCTTTTTCATAGTTTCAAGGCTAAAATTAACAAAGATAAGTATAACACGTTCATTCCTTTTTATTTATTTAGCAAACACATGCAATTTATTCTGCGGCAGACACTATTAGAAGTGTTTGTTAATATTAACTCATTTAACCCCCATAAACAACCCTAGAGGTATTTTTGTGTTCAAGTTACAAATGTAGAATTTGAGAGAAGTAAGTAAATTTAAGGCAAAGAAAGTTAAAGAAACTTGAGCAGGGTTATGCGGCTAATACATAGGACGTAGCGGGACATGGACTTTACCCCAGGAAGTCTGACTCTATCATCCACATTTTTAATGACAATTCCACAGGGTATATTTACTTCCTGAGTTAATCACATCATGGCTATCATTAAATATTTGGTCTCCTATTCAAATTCCTTTTCATAATTTCCCTAGCACGGCCCATTTGCAGCTACTCAACATCATCTTTTATGTGATGCTGCACTCACAGGGCTCAGAGTTGATTTTACCCTCTTTAAAGACTTAAAGGGATGTTGAGTTTTGGATGAAGCCTGGAAATGTCTTTCAAAAACTTGAATATTCAGCTTAACCAATTCTAGATACCGAAAAGTTCTTGAGTACTTGAGTCAATCTTATTACCTAATTATTGTCATCTATAATATGTAGGCATATATATACATATGCATGTTTACTTAAAGCTAAATTTCACAGCACTAAAAATATTCTAATTACTCAATATTGCAGTTGCCTGAAACTCAAAGTGAAGCAACAGATGGTGGGGAGGATGCACATAGTTGCCAGGGGTGCTTGCTAATTATCATGCACTACTGTACGCACCAGCACTGTATGTAAATTGTTAGTTGTATATTATATTTATCACTAATGTCATCCTTTATCTGCAGGCTATTTGCAAAAGCTAAGTACTCTGCCCAAACTATTAACCACTTCATTTAGCCCAAAGTGGAAAGGGGGCTTTTATGAGTAGAAATGTATGGAGGTAGCAGTCAAATTCATAATTTAGTAATGCATCATGAATCCTTAACTTTCCCATTTAAATAGTTTACTTTGTGGACAAATATAGGTTCCCTTTCAGAAATGTGGCCATAAAATATTATCTCCAGGAAATAAAAAATTATTCTAATGTGGCATAGCACTAAGATATTATTTCTCAGTCAACTTTTAGCTATATTTTTCCTTGAGGCAATGTTTAATGCTGTCATTATAAAATATTTTGACAGAACATAATTTCTGTAAACCTAAATGCTGCAAGGGATTTTTTTTTTTTTTTTAGATAAACTCAACTTTATTGTGGAAAAAATTGAGCTGGCTTTTATAAACATAGGAGGTTGTATAGAATGGATGGGACTGTGACTAATATCTAGCTAGACAACACAATACAATTCCAGTTGAAACAACATGAGTCCTGCAATATTCTATGAAGAGCACATATAATTTCATATGTTAAAGTGGAAACTGTAGCCAGATGATGGCTAGAAATATAAGTGTAGGCATCATGTAGAAACTAATTATTTTTGAAGTCAAGAGGATGAAATTAAAATAGTACAGCAGGTGTTGTATGGATAATTTGGTAATGAGTGTTAGAACACTCAATTGGGTGAAAAAGCAATAAAGATCCCATTTGGGTAGTACAATAACAGTGGGCAGAGGGATGAATTTGTATTGTGTGTGGGGTGAAAACAGCCTCTTAGGTCTAATGTCTTTTCCTGTGACTTCTCACCTTACTTATACCTTTGAGAACAGAATTAGGAAGAAAGAGTAAAAAAAAGAAAAAAATCTTCCTAACTTTAGGAAGATAATACATCACATACACTCAGAGAGAAGTTAAACAGATTATCACTATTTTAGGGGAGAAATCTCTTTTTCTAGAAGCATCTGTAGGTTACACATGAATCAACTGTGGCTTTTATGAAGTCAGGGGGTCTTATTCTGAGAGCTTCTGAGTTTAATGTCTGCCAGGACAGTCATAACAAGTAATGTAAATTTTCCTCAGCATGGTGGGAAAAAAATGAAAAGTAAAGTTATGTTTTTGTCTTTATTTCAATAGAAAACCTGAAGAAAGATTTCGAATTGAACAATGATGAAAGTGAATAGTATTCCATGGTATGCATATACCGCAGTTTGTTAATCAATTTCTGAGTTGATGGACATTTAGGTCGTTTCCACATCTTAGGGATTGTAAGCTGAGCTGTGATTAAACAATATAGTGTAAATGTCCTTATGATAAAATGATTTTTTCTTCTGGGTAGATGCCTAGTAATTGGATTGCAGAATCAAATGTGAGGTCTAATTTGAGTTCTTTGAGGATTCTCCATACTCCTTTCCAAAATGGATGTATTAGTTTGCAGTCCCACCAGCAGTGTAAAAGTGTTCTCTTCTCTCCACATCCAGGCCAACATCTGCAACTTTGAGACTTTGTGAAATGGTGGTTCTCACTGTGATTTAGGTGATATCTCAGGGTGGTTTTCATTTACATTTCTCTGATGATCAGGGACAATGAGTATTTTTTCATATGCTTATTAGCCATTCATCTGTCTTCCTCAGAGAAGATTCTTTTCCTATCTTTGACCCAGTGATAGATGAGATTGTTTGCTCCTTTTTTTGTTGATTAATTCAAGTTTTCTGTAGATTCTACTTATCTTTGTCCAATTCATAATATGCAAATATCTTTTCCCATTCTGTAGGTTGTTTTTTTGCTTTGCTTGTTGTATCCTTAGTTGTGCAGAAGCTTTTCAGCTTAATTAAGTCCCATTTGTTTATTTTTGTTATTGTTGCAATTGCTGCTGAAGTCTTTGTCACAAAATCCTTCCCCAGTTTGACATCATTAAGAGTTGTTCCCACACTTTCTTCTAAGATTTTTACCATTGCATGTCCTAGGTTTAAATCTTTTATCCATCTTAAGTCAATTTTTGTAAGTGGTGAAAGGTGCAGGCCCAGTTTCAGTCTTTTACATGTGGTTATCCAGTTCTCTCAGTACCATTTGTTGAATAGGGATTCTTTTCCCCACTGTATGCTTTTGTTTGGTTTATCAAAGATCAGATGTCCAGTAGAGACTGGTTAAAGACCTCTACAAAAAGATTTATGAAACCCTGAGAAAAGAAATAGCAGAAGACATTAACAAATGAAAAACATACCATGCTCCTGGCTCAGAATGATCAACATTCTTAGAATGTCTATACTTCCCAAAGCAATCTACAGATTCAATGCAATCCTCACTAAAATATCAACATCACACTTTGAAAACGAGTAAAAAATAGCTCTTCGTTTTGTATGGAATCATGAAAAACTCTGCCCAAGACACTTCTTAGTAATAAAAACAAAGCCAGAGGCATCATCTTACAAGATTTTAGGTTATATTACATACAAGTCCACAGTGATCAAAACAGCATGGTATTGGCAGAAAAATAGAGACATAGACATTTGGAACTAAATAGATTATCAAGAGATGAAACCAATCTCTTATAGCAATTTAATCATTTTAAAGGTAAGACTCTACGTCTGGCCATTGGGTACTATAATGATCCTAATTAATAGAATGGTTGCATTAAATGAGCTGCAACATATAACACTTAGCATGCAGCTTGGTATATCTATCAATGAAGGTTAGCTATTATAGAAATCTATATGAAATATGAGACATATACTAAAAATATTCATTCATTTAATAAATGTTCATTAAACAATAACCACATACCAGTACTAGGCACTTGAGTCAGATCTATGAACAAAACAAACAGCCATTTTGGAACACACATTAAAGATGGTTCTCTTTGGATGGTGAGGTTGTAAATAATTTTTTTTCCTATTGATTAATATTTTTCCAGATTTTTGACATTGAATCATATTGATTTAAGCAGGAGCTAGAAACAAGTACTAAACATAGAAGAGGTGAGTAGATATTATTTTTGATAATATTTTTTATTTGTTAAATAAAAAGAATTTAAATCCATAAAAAATTTATGTGGTTTTCTATAGAAAAAGAAAACACATTTTCTAAGGAATCATGATTAGGAATACTATAATCTCTAACTAGTCTTTTTAAAATGTGAAACCAGTGGAATTAAAATAATTATATGATACTAGGAAACAAAATTTAGAGATAAGCCTTTGCTACATTAAATAAAGGTCATATGGTTAATTAAAGAAGTAATATGGTGTTTCAAGCTTTCTGAAAAACAATTTTCAGGCAGCACCTGTGGCTCAAAGGAGTAGAGATTTGGCCCCATATGCCAGAGGTGGCGGGTTCAAACCCAGCCCCAGCCAAAAACTGGAAAAAACAAAACAAAACAAAACAAAACAAAACAATTTTCATGAGATATTAGAAATGTTCATAACTTCTAATGAAATAATTCCATGTGTTGAAACTCTGACAAGTAAATTATCAGGAAAATCTGAAAATGCTTAGGTAAAAAGATATTTATCAAAGTACTACCTTCTAAATAAAAATAAACAGGGAATATTAAATAGCCTAAATATCAAAAAGAGGGAAAAGTTAAATTAATTGTACGATAGGTCTAAAGCAATCTAATATAGCTATTAAAATGGGCATAAGAGTAAAAATACTATGAATCTGTCATTTATCTGATAGTTACTATGCAGCTTTCTGACTTTTGTATTAGGATGATGCAATCATCTCAAATCCTTTTGAAAGAAAAAGGATTGCAGTTCCTGACAACACTGCATTCTAGACATCCACAGCCGACAAGGCCACAAAGCCCTGTCATAACATGAATGTCTTCAGATAGCTCCCAACTTTGTCCTCTTCCCATCCTATCTTCTCCAGTTTGACCTAGATCTGGGGCTTGAACTTTTCTCATCCAGTATAATGAATCTTAACTAGTGTCCTTGTCACATGGTCAACCACGCCCATTCTGAATCTCAGCCCCTCCTCCACAGAGTTCCCAGGGTGACTTGCTGAATCCCTGTGCACTCATCTCTGGCCCACTCTCTCTCCCCAAACCCTTCAAAGATCCTAATTACAGCCACCAAACACAGCTTTTCATAATCTATCCCTGCCTGTTCTTAGCTTCACATCTGCCCCCGTCTACTTGCACTTTATCATCTCTCAGCTTTCCGAAACAAGGCATACCTGTTCACACCTCAATGTGTGTGCGTTTGTCCTGCTTTTTACCCCTCTTGCATGGGGTTCAGCATCTACAGAATTTAAATAACATAACAACAACTCAGTGGGCAAGACTCAGCTAAGAAAAATTAAAAAAGGATTCAGTGAGATCCTTGTCCATAAATGATTCTCTGCCGCCTCCTAGGAGTAATGCAGATGTGCTTTCTCAGTGCTCCCAGATCACCCCCACCCTTGTTTAGCATTTTCCCCATGACCTGATGACTGCTTACTTAGCAATCTGTCTAACAGCACATTTAAGCTTCTTCATCAGCAGAACTTGGAAAAGTGGTACTTTGAAGGTGCTCATAAAGTAGCTTGCCTTTCATAAACATTTCCCTTTTCTCAGCTCAGTTTCTCTTTCTGGGAGAAGGTACCTCTACCAAAATACACCAAGAGCATGGGTGGGTGCAGAATTAAAGCAAGGCCTTTAAATATGTGGCATTGGTCAGGACAGAACAGAAGGACTCCACACTGGGGAAGAACAGGAGGCACTGATAAGACTGGGATTTTCTGTAATTTGCTGCAGTTTTCCTGACTGTTATTTCCATATAGGACTGTTAAAAAAAATTAATCCGGTATTACTTAAAATACTTCATGAATCTTTAGGTTCACAGAAAAAATCTGATATCAAACATATCTAGGACATACTGAATATTGTATTGTCTTCTTAGAGAATGGCAATGTATCTACGTTTGCAAAAAGTATTGAGAAGTTCTGCAGAAACATTTAATTTGCTTTTAGTTCAGAATGTCCCCAAATCATTTACCATAGAGTCTCCTTTTAATGCAGAAATAAATAAAGTAAATATAGTATTCAGGAACATTTCAGAGAACTAATGTTCTGAGGTGCAGCCAAGAGCTGTGTTAGCCATCAAACACCAACAATGCCTTATTGATTTTCAAAAATTTTCTAGGACACCTTTGGAAAAAGCTCATCTCCAAAATAGGTAGGATTTATTTTAGAGGGAGTTAAACTCTCCTCTCAAACACTGTTGTGAGGATTCAACACATTTTATAAAGTGCTTGGTACACAAAAAGGACTCAATAGACCTTAGTTGTTATTGTTACTTGCCTTTTTATTACATCTTACTATAAACTGCTGATACTTCCAAAAGAATAAATTCTGTTTTAATCTTTTAAAATCTTTTTTTTAAATCTTAGCTTGTCACCAAAACCTTTTTTGACTCTAACATTTGAATTATACATAAAGTTATTTACTGATTATATTGCAATATTAGAATTTGACATGGTATCATTGAACTATAGTCTTTTCTTTTTCTTTTTTTTTTTCTTTTTTTGCAGTTTTTGGCCAGGGCTGGGTTTGACCCTGCCTCCTCCAGCATATGGGGTCGTCACCCTACTCCTTTGAGCCACAGGTGCTGCCCCGAACTATATTATTTTCTAAATTAATAAAATTTATTATTAAACAAGTTATGTTTTTATAAGTGACACTAAGTAAACAATCATGTTATGTGGTTTTAAATTATATTTCATAAATTAAACTTTAATATATAAAAATAAAATAGACACATTTACACAACTTCTATATAGGGGGATGATATTCACAGAAAACATGATACCAATTTAATGTATTCAATTTTAAAAGTGCATAATAATCAGAAGAGTATAGAACAAAAACCCATGAAAAGAGGCAAAATGCCATAATAAACATCTCATATTAAAAAAATAAAAGAATTAGTAAACCACTGGAAATATGTTGACTTTCACTACTGATAGAAAATCACAATTGGAAAAAGGATCAAATAAGGCCAGGCATGGTGACTCATCCCTGTAATCCTAGCACTCTAGAAGGCCAAGGTGGGTGGATTGCTTGAGCTCAGGAGTTTGAGACCAGCCTAAGCAAGAGTGAGACCCTGTCTCTAGAAAAAAAAAAAAAATAGACAGGCATTGTATCAGGTCCTGTAGTTCCAGCAACTTAGGAGGCCAAAGCAAAGAGGATCATTTGAGCCCAAGGATTTGCATTGCTGTAAGCTATGACGCCACAGCACCCTACTTAGGGTGACAGAGTGAGACTCTGTCTCAAAATAAATAAATAAATTTTAGAAAATGTTTAAAAAATCTAAAATAATTAATATGTTCATGGGAATGGGTTGTAGTTTTTAACTAATATATTTTAAATTGATAGAATTATTTGGCAAAGCAATATAAAATTTTAAAAAAGATTTAATCTCTTTATCCCCCAACTCTCAGTCTTCACAAAGTCCTTCTTAAAGGAGAAAAGCAAAATCTCAATGTGTACTTACAAATATTCTAATTAAAGATGTTTATTTTATAGGACATGTGATTATGCTTTTGTCAAATGACAAGAGAACATCCTGTTTTCCCTATTTTTCAATACACATATCTTGTTTTGGGGGGACCCCACTTTATTATGCTTTGCAAATATTATGTTTTATTTTTTATGAATTTATGTCCATGTCCACTCCGTATCAAGCAAGACTATCAGACCCAGTTTTCTAACAGCATGTGCTCATTTTATGTCTCTGGTAATTCTCAAAATATTTCAGAATTTTTCATTATTATCTATTATGGTAATCTGTGATCCAGGAACTTGGATATTACTACTATTACACTTTTGGGGCACCAGGTACTGTGCACATGTAAGATGCTGATTTTCATTTTTTATTAAATCATAACTGAGTACAATTATGGGGAACAATGTGCTAATTTGATATATAATGTAGAATGTTTAAATCAAACTTATTAACATAGCCATCATCTTATTGTTATGGTAAAACATTTATACTATACTCTTAGTAGGTTTGAAATGTACCATTGCATTGTGCACAATAGGTAAGGTCCCACCAAATTCCCTTCCTCCTCCTGTCCTCTCTTCTCCCTTTCCCTCTCCTTCTTTCTGGACTATAGCTGTCTTTTATCATTTGTATGAATGTGTGAATTTAATAAATAAACGGTGTGTGTAGCCTGACCATTCCACTAACCCGCCATCGTCCTATCTCTTTCCCTCTCCTCTGGCATCTCTGTTCCTGGACAGAGCAATGTTGAGATTAGGCCATTTAATAGCTCTACAATGGCCTCTAACTGCTCAAGTGAAAAGAAGAGTTGCACGTCTCTCACTTTAAAGAAAATCTAGAAATAATTCAGCTTAGGGAGGAAGCCAAAGCAGACAACAACATACAGTGGGGAATAGAACCTATTTCAATAAATGGTGCAGGGGGAATTGAGTAGCCACAAGCATAAGAATGAATCAGGGCCCCTATCTCTCATCACTCGCAAAAATTAATACAAGATGGCTAAAAAACTTAAATGCAAGGCATGAAGCCATTAGAATTCTAGAAGAAAAGGTAAGAAAAACTCTTCTAGATACTGACCAGGCAAAGAATTTATGACTAAGACCACAAAGACAATTATAGAACAACAAAAATTAATAAGTGGAACTGATTAAATGAAAACAAAAACACTTCTAAGGAAATAATCAACAGAGCAAATAGATGACCCATAGAATGGGAGAAAATATTTGCAAACTATACATCTGACAAATGGCTAATATTCAGAATCTTCAACAAACTTAAACAAATGAGCAAGAAAATAGCAAAAGAAGAACCCCATTAAAAAGTTGGTAAAGTAGGTGGCACCCGTGGCTCAGTGGGTAGGGCACCAGCCACATACACCAAGGCTGGTGGGTTCAAATCCAGCTTAGGCCAGCTAAAGCAACAATGACAATTGCATCAACAGCAACAAAAAATAGTGGGGTGCTGTAGAGGGCACCTGTGGTCCCAGCTACTTGAGAGGCTGAGGCAAGATTACTTGAGCTCAAGAGTTTGAGGTTGCTGTGAGCTGTGATGGCACCGCACTTTACCCAGGGCGACCGCTTGAGACTCTGTCTCAAAAAAAAAAAAATTGGTAAAAGACATTAATAGAAGTGTTTTGGAAGAAGATAGACAAATGACCAAGAAACATATAAAAAATCCTCAACATCACAAATCACCTGGCAAATGCAAATTAAAACCACAGTGAGATGTCACTTTACTTCTGTTAGAATGCCTTTCATTAAAAAGCCCCCAAACAATACATGCTGGCATGGATGCAGAGAGAAAAGTATGCTTGTATACTGTTTCACAGTACAATTGCTACAGAAAACAGTGTGGAGATTCCTCGAAGAACTAGAAGTAAGCCGACCCTTCAATTCAACAATCCCATTATTGTGTATGTACCCAAAGGAAAAGAAGTAATTTAATGCAAAATACCTGCACTTGAATGTTTCTTGCAGCACATTTCACAACTGCAAAGGTGTGGAATCAATCTGAGGTCATGAGTGGGTTAACAAAATGTGGTATATGTACACCATGGAATACTATGCAACTGTGAAAATGGATGAATTAATGCCCTCTGCAGCAATTTGGATGGAAATTGAGACCATTTTCTCAAGTGAAGTATCTTCAAAACAGAAAAACAAATACCACATGTACTCTCTAGTAAATTGGAACTAACTGAGAGGCATACACGTGCATGGAAGGAAGGAAGGAAAAGTCACTGGAACCCAAGCAGGGGCACTGGGGAAAGAAATGGAGGGGCAAAAAGCTACCTAATTGGAACAAAGAACACTACTTGTTGATGGGAACACGGACTCAGGTATCATAAAACTACCCATATAACAAAAACATTTGTACCACCTTATGCGTTTCATCAATCCATCAATCAATAATCATTTTTTTTTCAAAGCTTAGTATTTTTATGCCAGTTAGCCAAGTTGTGAATCAAAGGAAAAGTGAGGAAAATTAAATGTGATATTCCAGTTAACACACAAATGATAAGAAAGATAAACAGCCTTATTGCTGATGTATAAAAATTCTTAGTGGTCTGGATAAAAGATCAAACCAGCCACAACATGCCCATAAGCCAAATCCTAACCCAGAGCAAGGCCCTAATTCTCTTTAATTCTGCGGAAACTGAGAGAAGTAAGGAAGCTGCCGAAGAAAAATTTGAAGCAGTGTAACCTGGTTCTTTGTACCCTCAATGATTCCCCCCCCCAACAAAAAACAGACGCTTGCAGAGGTTGTTTCATGAAGTTTAAAGAAAGAACCCCTCTTCGTAATGTAAAAGTACAAGATAAAGCAGCAAGTGCTGGTGGAGAAACTGCATCGAGTTGTCCAGAAAATCTAGCTGAGATTGAAAAATGTATCTACACTAAACAGTAGATTTTCAGTGTAGATGAAATGACCTTCTGTTGGAAGGCAGTGCTAGCTCAGGCTGCTATTGCTAAGAAGGGAAGTCAATACCTGGCTGCAAAGCTTCTAAGGACAGGCTGACTCTCTCCTTAGGGGCTAATGCAGTCAGGGACTTGAAGCGGATCCCAGTGCTTGTTTACCATTCTGAAAATTCTAGAGTCCTTGAGAATTACGCTAAGACTACTCTGCCTGCGTTGTACAGACGTATTAGCAAAGCCTGGAAGGCAGCACATGTGTTGCAACCGTGTTTACTGAGTACTTTAATACTACTGCTGAGGGTGCTGCCCAGAAAAAAATATTCTTTCAAATGTTACTGCTCATTGACAGTGCACTTGGTCACTCAAGAACTCTGATGGGATGTACAAAAAATTAATGTTATTTTCACATCTGCTAACACAACATCCTGTCCACGGATCAAGAAGAATTTTGACTTTCAAGTCTCACTTAAGAATAGATTTTTTAAATTAAGTCATAGCTGTGTACAATGTGCTGGTTTTATATACAATTTGAAATATTTTTATCAAACTGGTCAACATAGCCTTCACTGCATTTTCTTAGTTATTGTGTTAAGACATTTGTATTCTGCACTTAGTAGATTGAACATGTACCCTTGTAAAATGCACCGTAGGTGTGGTCCCACCAATTACCCTTCCTCCACCCATCCTCTCTCCGTCCCCCTCCTCTTTCACCCTCATCTTGGGCTGTAGTTGGGTTATAGCTTTCATGTGGAAGTGTGAGTGCTTATAAATTGGTTTCATAGTAGGGCAGAGTACATTGGATACTTTTTCTTTCCTTCTTGAGATACTTTGCTAAGAAGAATATGTTCCAGCTCCATCCATGTAAACATGAAAGAGGTAAAGTCTCCACCTTTTTTTAAGGCTCCATAATATTCTATGGTGTACAATTTATTAATCCATTCATGGGTTGATGGGCACTTGGGCTTCTTCCATGACCTAACAATTATGAATTGGGCTGCAATAAACATTCTGGTGTAAATATCTTTATTATAAAGTGATTTTTGGTCTTCTGGATATATATCTAGTAGAGAAATCGTGGGATCAAATGGCAGATCTATTTTTAGATCCCTACACTGAAGCCTGAAGATGTGACTGAATTGCTGCAATCTCAAGATAAACTTGAACAAGTAGGAGATGCTTCTTATGGATAAGCAAAGAAAGTGGTTTCTAGGTGGAATCTACTCCAAGTGAAGATGGTGTGAGTATTTTTGAAACGAAAACAAAGGACTTAACGTATTATATCAACTTAGTTGTTAAAGCAGTGGCAAGGTTCCAGAAGATGGAATCCAATTTGGAAAAAAACGTTTTACTGTCATTAAAATGCAATCAAACAACAAAGAAATTTTTCACGAAATGAAGGGTCAATCAATGCACCAGACTTTATTGTTATCTTATTTCAAGAAATTGCCACAGCCACCCCAACTTCTCACAACACTGAGGTGTGATTGTCTACAGTTCTCTGAAGGCTGAGATAATTGTTAGGATTTTTTAGCAGTGAAGTATTTTTTAATTAAGATATATATATTCTTTTAGTATATATGATATATATATATTTAGTATAGTATTATAGTATAATATAGTATATAGTATTATAGTATAAATATATATATTTAGTATTTAGTGTTCTTTAGTATATATGATATATATATTTAATACACATTAAGATATGTATATTATGTGATATTGCACACAAGAAATTAAAGTCTAATGTAAACCAATGTTTAGATACATTGGGAAATGAAATATTTGTGTGACTTGCCTTATTATGATAATTTCTTTATTGCAGTGGTCTAGAATGGAACCCACAGTATCTTTGAGGTATGCCTGCAATTTGTCATTATTTTGAATTAAGATACAAGTTATCAACTTAGACTTTCTTAATAAATTCAGGATGAACATAACATATTTTGATTTTATACATTCTAAAATTATTTATAAACTTCTGAGTTCTACACTATGATAGCCTGAATTTCCTTTTTGTGGCTTTCAAAAATACATTATCACTATATTTCTAGACTAGATTGTGAGCTCATTGCCAGACTATCACTTTCTAGAGACAGAATTTCTCTTATTTGTTCTTAAACCCTCTGTGCCCCGCCAGGTAGCTGTCATGGAGAACACATATAAAACATGTTTATTGACTAACGCATGGAGAAACAACTTCTAAATATTAATGTCTTCCATTTGGAAATTTTGCTTTTTATATTCTACAAGGTTGTATTCTTTGTATTTTAGAGTGATTATTTCTCTTTAAAAATATTCAATCCCTAAGGGACTATTTCCATCTAATTTTATTCAGATGGTTCCAATCTTAAAAACAAACACAATCTTTCAAGCCATCTACCGTTACTAATTTTGGGCCATTTTCCATATTTCCTTTCTTTTGTCTTAACTTCTGGGATATTTTATAGTCTAATTTTTTAAAGCTAAGACAGGGCTTTGGTGACAGAACAAAGAGTTAGGAGGGATTTTAGAGACCCAATCATCTAAATTTATAGATGTACTAACTGGGGGTCAAATAAGTTGCTCATTGTTAAATAACTTGCAGCAAAGTCAGGACTAGGACCTAGACCTAGATCTCATTGCTTCAATTGTCTTGCTACTAGAACACTAAATGCTGAATTTTGTTTTTCTCCAATTTTTAAACTGTAATTTTAAGTGATCATTTATTCACGAATGGCATATGGAGGGTATAATCTTTGCCAGGCCCTATGACGGTCACCAGTGTTAAAAAAAAGAGCAACGGAATGGTCAGCATTGGATTTGAGTAGACACAGTTGGCAGTTAGAATATGGGAATGTTCTCTCCCTCATGTGCAATACTTCTTAAATCTTTTCAGATCTGTTGTTTTGAGTCTTAAATAAGCCGATTCAGCTTAGTGTTTAACACTGAGTTCCTTCACTATTTTTTAAATTATAGCCTTCCCTGGAGAAACTTGATTAATTCCTATTGCTGAAATTATCACCTTCGTGCAAATGACATACGGTTTCGTTCTGTTTCTAGTCTCTATGGTTCGGAACATATTTTGGAAACACTAATAGATTTCTTATCTTGGAAGCCACTTAATGCTTTGACATTAAACATAGGCATTAAAAAATGTAGCAGCGTTAATTGAGAATGGTAATCAAGATGTCACCACTGGGTCCTATTTTGTGCAAGTTAATGTAATTCAATTATGTCTGGTGTCCTTAGAATGGAATTTTAAAAAGGAGCTATTGTTTTAATTTTATATTATTTCTACCTAAAACTGTATTATTTTGTTAAATAAAGTTTTCAAAATATAAGAAATACTTAATTTCTATTTGAGTTGATGCCAGTGTTTATGAACATTTTTGTGATCTTTATTTTCAAGTTCAATATTCTTTTAAAGAATATGATTTTAAAATGTGTGTATAAAAAATGCATGTATGCTTTACAATAATAGCATTTTTATTAATTATAGAAGAATAAGTTTGCCCTTAAGTTTGAGAATTTAATTAAATATTCTTAAAAATTGTTAATGAGAAAAAAAAACAAGCAATAATAATAATAGTTCATTGACCTAAAATGTGTGTTTTAAAAATTGCAATTTAAATCTCAGACTCTTCTGTATCAAAATCATTTTCTACGGCCTACCCCACCTGAGTGTTTACAAGCCTGGAGCCAAGGCTAAAAATGTCAGTGTATTTGAAAGGGGCTGTTGTAAAGACTTATTGAGTTCATTGAAAGAAAATTGCCAGAGAAGATGATACCTCCTTTTGGCACGGCATTGTATAACTTGTATCTTTAAAACCAGTGAAAACAAATTGAAATGGTAGGCACTAAATCTGATACAGGACAGGTGGCACCCCAGCCAGCTCAGCCCAGTGGGGCTGGAGGACCCACCGCCTCCGCCTTGGTGGTGTTGGTGCAGTGGCAACCGGCAGAGGAACCAGCGGGCTGGAGCATAGGCAAAGGGGGGGAGCCTCCCTCCCCCACCAGAGGCTCCAGTAGCCAAAAAGACTGGACAACTGCTGGGGAGACACTGGCACGTTGGTGTCTCCTTCCCTTTACATTTATGAATAAAAGCGGAACCCCTATTTCCTATGCCTAAGTCAATTTAATGTGAGTTTCCTAGGCCTCAATTCCGTGAATGAACTATGTTCATTCATTAATACATTCATTCACTCTCTCCCAGCGGAGGGAACTGTGTCCATTCATTTCCTGGCCTCAACCCATGCACCTATATATACCACTAAATGGAGAGTGCTTTTCTGTCCCGACTTGGGTTTTCTCTCCCTACTATAAACTTTAGTATTTTTGTATTCTTTTTCTGTAAACAAATTCTGTCTTGCCACTGATCTGTGGTCCATGGATTTATTCTCAAATCACCAAGACCAAGAACCTGAAAGTCTGGTATCAGATTTGGCAAGCCAGCCAGGAGCCAAGACGAAATTCTGGTATCAAATCCACTCTTGGAATTCTGGAAAAACTGAGTTTTTACCCAGAAATTTATCTGGAAAGAAAACTTGCTGATTTGCCTTTTCAGCATTTGACCCTGGCTCTCTCTCCTGATTTTCCTCCCTTGGGTTTTTGTTTGTTTTTGGAGGGGACCTCAGCACCTTACGCTTCACTTTCTTATTGGTCCATTTCTTTCCATCCTCCAAACATTATTTTTCTAATTGTTACAATTTGGACTTGGTCTCTCCAGTTACTTGTTTCAGTTAAACTCATACAGTGTCTCCTGGCTATGTACCCTCAAAGATCTGTTTTTTATTTTCTTAAATTAGCACATAGGACAGATACTCGATTCATTTCCTGGACTAAGCATCAGTTTGGAAACTTTCAGTTCTAGTTATAGGATACACCCCTTGACACTGGCTTAAACAGTAAGGAATCAGGACGTTATTTCACATAATTACAACAGGCCGGAAGGCAGCGTTGTCAGATGCTCAAGTACCTGTGTTTCCTCCATCTCTGTCATCTTCAGTGTTAACTACACACGGAGGCTACTTTCCTTTGCCTGTATAACAAAAGGACATTGGACAGTTTGTAAATTTTTGGCAAGAAAAACTTTGTCAAACCTTCTGGGATACCTTAAGACTACTTTTCAGGTGTCACCAACCTAGGTCAGATATTGCTCGTGGCATTTCCACAATTGGTTTAGAAAATGCATTTGGGCATCAACAACTAACAAAGGACCCCTGAGAACAGACCCCACCTGACTAGCTCATCACTGTATTGCCAGTGCCTAGATTTTGCTGGCACACAACAGGGCTTCACCATATAATCTTGACTAGGTATTCAAATCTCCATGGTTGCTACATATAGTAGGGGAACTCTAAGATTTGTAGATGACAATAATCCCAGGGTTTAAGCCAGCCCCTCTTCTGTATTTAATCCCATCAGCATAATAGAATTAAGAGTGCCTATCTGAAGAATGCTTGTGAGGATCAGGAAAATGTAAGCAAAGGGCTTGAGGCAGTGCCAGACAGGTAGAAGGAATCTGGTGAGTCCTAGTGCTCCCCTCTGAATGCTTTTGTAGTAAACCAGCCACAATCACATTTTACCCTCAGGCTGAATGTGTGCTGCTGGTTTTATACATGGCGAATTTGACCTGAAATCCTGGGTCACGGGGCTGACACTTGGACTGCACATAGTTTTGAGCTTTCTCTGATGTCCTTGCTCTGAGGATGTCTTTGGTACCAGCCTGTCTATGTATCCCTGATCTCAGCTGCCGATTGGGTTTCCATTCCGATTCACGCGTTTTAATGATGCTCACATTGCTCATCTAATTCCTTAGTTCCTCCAGGGTGACCCGCAGGAAAACTTGCCCCTTTTCATGGGAGCTGGACACTGCTTCAGAACTCAGTTTGTGATTTGGGCTCCTATATTCAAGGACTGACTTTCTGAAAGCCACTGTCTTCCTCCCTAATTGGACATTGAAGTGTCATGTAGCTAGATTTCATATCCCCATGCACGTCTCTCTTGGTGGTTTATCTTATTCTAAAGCTTCAAACCTAGAGCCTAGGGTATTACCTGAAAACCACTGTTCTGCTAACTCTAGTCTAACCCTTGCACATGTAGTACCTGAACAACAGCTAACAGCTGCCAAACACGCTCACTGCAGCCAGCTTTCCTCAGGGATATTTTCAGGGCTGGTCCTTTGCTTTGTCTCTGTTTGGGCTACTATTCAGGCACTTACAATCATGTCTTGTCCTCTACTTTGCATGCTCAATGCTGTTTACTGTCCCTTCAAATATGCAGAAATGTCAAAAATTATAGAAATTTCTTCTCAGGGCTTATTTTTAAGAAAAAAATATAAGGCTAAATATAGAAGAAGAAGATACTAAAGGGATAAAGGAGAAGGAAGGGGGAAAAGGGGAGAAAGCCTATAGTTTTAAAGCTTATAGTTTTTCATATTAACGATTACGATGGGTAGTCTCTCATTTAAAACCAATTTTTAAATTATTCCTTTCACCAATTCTTGTATATATTTTTTGGAAGTGAAGACGATGCTAAAAGAAAAAGTTTCTGCATAGCTTAGTTCCAAATAAGTGGACTTTTCTTACTGAGGAAGGAAAGCCAATTTGGAGTAAGTACATTCGTGAATACGTGATGATTAGCTGGCCCATCACCTGGTGCAGTGCTACCTGCAGGGACTTCCTGCTCAGTGCTGACAATGGCAATCATTAGGATGTCATTTCTGTTCCGTATCTAATAGCACGCTGATTTGCATTTTCTGCACTCCCCTATTGTACTCCTTATAAAAAATTATCTCATGAGGAACCTGTTTCTGTGATCTGACTCAAATGTTTGGATTGGCTTGGTCATAAGGTTTATGGGAGAGCTTCAGGAAAATAATTGCAAGTCCATGAGAATCTTTTGCTTGTCAAGACCATGACTTTTGTTCTCAAATGCGATGCCACCTCTTTGCCTTCTACGAGAAGAGTCTATATAGAAACCACAACGCCCTATTAACATAGCTGCATCTATTCCTATATGTGAATTGACATGTTTTAATCATATAGATATGCTATTTTTGTAGGTAGATCTATTTATATTTGTAAACGTTTCTTTTTTATGTGTGTGTATTTATATTCCTGTCCATATCCATGTCCTATTCTAAACTCTATGAGGTCCGACAGTTAAGTTCACGAAGTCATTCTAGAAAAGATGCTCCATACCTGCTTGCTGAATATCACCATGGTCACCTTCAAGGTCCTCCCCTGGGGAAGCTACGCACCAATGCCAGTGCCTCGTCTAGATTTCCTCAAAGCAATTATGGAACTCTTTTCCTGGAATGACCACTGAGGTTTTTGTTGTGTAAGACCTGACAATTAAGTTCACAAACTCATCCTAGAAAAGGTGCTCAGATGGCCAAGGACAGTACTTCAAAGGTGACCATAGTGATACTCAGCAATGAGGAATGTAGCACTTTTTCTAGGATGAGTTTGTGAACTTAGTTGTCTGACCTCATAGGTCGTCTTTACTGTACGTACTCTATGGAGTCTTTCTAGCTTTGTTAATCTCAAATATCTAAGTATGTGATTCATGTGTTTTGAATAAAGGAATATTGTCTAGGCTTTATGCTTTTATAAAATACTTGGGAAAATTGAATTCTTAGCGTTCTAATTTAAAAAAGAATGTTGCAATTGCTATATTTGTATCCTTAGTGAAATAGTAATAGTGCTTAGAACATCTCCACCTCCACCCTAAGCCTTCCATTTTGCCCACAGCGACTTAGCTAGAGGTCTAAGCAGAACTCCCCACTGTCAGCCTTTAGGGCCCTTTGAAATCCCTAGAGTCTCGTGTCTTGAGATTCTTAGGAGAGTGATTGACTATTACTTTCAAGCAGAAGTCTGAAAGCTGGGACTGTGTTTAGTTCGGCGCCTGTGGCTCAATCGGCTAAGGTGCCAGCCACGTACACCTAAGGTGGTGGGTTCGAATCCCCAGCCCAGGCCCGCCAAACAACAATGATGGCTGCAACCAAAAAATGGCCAGGCGTTGCGGCGGGCGCCTGTGGTCCCAGCTACTTGGGAGGCTGAGGCAGGAGACTCGCTTGAGCCCAGCAGTTGGAGGTTGCTATGAGCTGTGACCCATGGCACTCTACCCAGGGGGATAGCTTGAGGCTCCGTCTCAAAAAAAAAAAAAAAAAAAAGAAGAAGAAGCTGAGCAAAGAAATTTTAGATTTAAACTTAACCATTCAACATCTGGATGTAACAGACATCTACAGAACATTTCATCCTAACAAAACTGAATACACATTCTTCTCATCAATCCATGGAACATAATCCAAAATCGAT
>CAUYQV010076229.1:0-10484 GCA_963574575.1 Galagoides demidoff
TTCATACATGTATTTTGGAGGATTAAAGAATGCCTGTTTTTTATTTGCAATTTGCTTGTATAAATCAGGTTGTAAAAAGGCAGATAAACTAAAATGTTTGTGGTATGAGGAAATAAAAGGATGGAATTAGCATTCAGAAAATTCTTGCTTATGTGTGTATGTTCTACAGCTAAATGGAAATGTAGAGTTTGGGCTTTTCCTAACGAGTTCAGATGCCATGAAATTACTTCAGCGTCATGGTGATCCTCAGGTCTTTTCAGAAAGTTTAGTGAGAAACAGATGCCTAATCTCTAGTAGCTATCGACTCCTGTGGGGAAGAGAAGGGGATCGTCTTCTGGCTTGGTGAGTCTGGGGTGGGACCTGCATTTCTGACAAGCTCCCCAGTAACTGCTGGTCTGCTGGCCACATAAATGACAAGGACTTAAGTCATTTTCTCTACCTAAATTTTAACAAATTTTGCCTTAAATAGCACTTCCTTGAACTACTGTGGTGTGCCTGGATTTACTAAAAATCAGGTAATAATACTCTTTCTCCAAAACAGAAAGTAAGCTCCACAACTTTTCACGAGCTTGACTGTCTAAACACAGCTGAGAGTTTGGGGTTTGGCGAATAGAACTATAAAACATTGAAGTTAAGCAAAAACTGCTTTCTCCTTGGTAGATACTTGGGGCCAAGACCAGACTTTCAGACCCTCGTCAGAATACAGCTGAGTGTTCTGTAACTTCCATTTAACTTAAAGTCTGGTTCCCTGCCCCTCCCGTCTCCTGCACAAATAAGAGGCTTCTTCCTGGTCCCAGGATGCCTCTGCCACTTGGGCTGGCCCATCTCCAGGGCTGGGTGTGAATCTTGAGCTTGCCTTGGCCTTCTTGTTAACTAAGAAAAAAGTAGTTTTATACTTTTACGAGAAATACAGCTCACCTTCCCTTAAAGGGTTTATAGCTGCGGTGGCCATTCTGGCAGGCAAAACCCTATTGCTGGCCCTGAGCAGAAACACATGTCTCCAAGAAGGGAGGGACAAAGGGAACAAGATGATACCAAGCAGGGTGGCTAAATATACTTAACAAGCTATAGGAGGATTCATGAATATTAAAGTGTATATGCAGTTGTGTTTTATACCTCCCATCCTGGCATGACTGGGAACTCAGTTTTAAGGTTTCCCTTGGGTGAGAGAGGTCTGTTAGGCTGCTTAGGATTCTAACTTCACATTCTAAACCACCACCTGATACAAAAGTTAACCAAGAGATGTGTGGGAATCCATCATGGGGGTCACGGGTCAGTCCGTATCTCTGAAGACTTGATGGAAGGTTTCTCAGTGTCCTGAAGAAAAGGTGGAAGCCGCCTTCAAGCTGCTTATAGAGTTGACAGAGGGGAAAGAAGCCCCCTGCCCCCCATCAACACCAGAGGGGGAGGAGAGAAGGAAGCGGGCTAGGGGAGTTTCAGGAGTGTAAAGTACAACGCTGAGTCGTGTGGTTTCCAGAGGTCCTGCTGGTGAGCTTGCCATTTGGGGTAAGGGTTCCTCACATTCCCTGAAAATAAGCCCCTGAGTTCTATCAGCTGCTTTCTCCTCTGAAGCCTTTGTGTAAATATTTAACACATGCAAGTGTTACTTAGAGAAGTGTAAGAAGGTGTCTCAGTTCAGGCTTCTGAGTAAACTGCTGAGTGACAGGGCCAACCAATGGGAAGGTTAGGGACATGTGAAAACAGACTACCCCTGACTCCCCCCACTGGTTTGCAACTATTAAACAGCAGACGTTCATTTCTCACGGTTGTAGAGTCTGGAGGTCCACGATCAAGGCGCTGACAAATTCTGTTCTCTATGAGGGCTCTCTTTGTGGTTTGCAGATGGTCATCCAAGAGTTTGAGGTTGCTGTGAGTTATGATAGCGTGGCACTCTACCCACAGCGACTGAGTAAGACTCTGGCTCCAGAAAAAAATGTTTAATTAGAAAAATAATTGGGCAGGGCACAGTGGCTCGGGCCTATAATCCCAGCACTGTGGGAAGTTGAGGTGGGAGGATTGCTTGAGGTCAGAAGTTTGAGACCAGCGTGAGCAGGAGAGATACCCCATCTCTACAAAAGGTAAAAGAAAACAAAAACCCAGCAGGCATGGTGACATGGGCCTGTTGTCTCAGTCAAGAGGCTGAGGATCCCCAAGTTCAAGGCTGCAGTGAGCTATGAATCTATGATTTAGCCACTGCACTCCAGCCTGGGTGACAGAGCAAGATTTTTTTCTCATGATTTTAGAGACAGCAGAGTTCTATTGGTGGTACCCATGAGACAGCTTATAACATATGAACCCTTGGTCGTGCATCATACCAGTTAACAGTTACTGCTCAATTCTAAGTGCTTTATATGTAGCATCTCTTGTACAACCTTCTGTAGTGACGTTATTGCCATTTTGCCAGCAAGAAAACCAAAGCACGAGCAAGTTAGGTAAACTTCCAACTTTTTTTTTTTTTTATTTCGGGGTGGTCCTGATTTGACCAATCTTGAGTGATATTTCAGTGCTTATAAATTAAAAAATGGGATTATTAGTAGCCCCACTCTACTAATTCATTTTTTTGTTGTTGTTACCCTCGGTAGGGTGCAGTGGCATCATAGCTCATGGCAACCTCAAACTCTTGGGCTCAAGAGCTCCTCTTGCCTCAGTTTTACATTTTTAGCTGAGACGAGGTCTTACTCTTGCTCAGGTGCAATCCACTTGTCTAAGCCTCCCAGAGTGTGAGGTTACAGGCGTGAACCACCGTGCCCAGCCCTACTGATTCATATTTTAACTTAAGAATTGATTCAATCGCTTGGTTGTTCCATTTGAAAAAAGAGGTTGAAGTACACTTCTAGAATCCTTACCATGTGGCGAGTCTATATTTTTATATTGGACATTTTGTATTTTTATGATTACCTGATGCTAAGATGAATTTGTAGAAAAGGATGCTTTAAGATTATCACCCTCCCCCCCCAACCCTTCTTGTGTTTACGGACCATCTTTTCCAGTCATGCCAGGGGGCTGGTTTCACTGGGTTACTGGTGCCCTCCACCCTCCCTGTCTCTCCCTGCAGAAGCCTAGCCTAGTGCTTTCAAGTGTGGCCAAGTTAAGGTGGTAACAATAACAGTTCTTTGTTGAGTGTTCACCAAGTGCTAAAGACAGGTTATGTCACTAGTCAACGCAAAACCCTGTGAAATGGGTACTATCGAGGCTTTTTAAAGCTTGTGGTTTGAGGGCACCGGCCCCCATATACTACAGGTGGCAGGTTCAAACCCGGCGTGGCCAAAAAAAAAAAAAAAAAAACAACTTGTGGCTTGGAAGATTTAAATGCCTGATCTAAAGACTGTCACTAGCAGTGGTCAGTAGAGACAAGTGTCAAACTCTCACCTAAACTGGACACACCTGGCTTCCAGAAGGCTATGTTTTAGAATACCAATTGTTCCATTATCTATTTTTTAACTTGTTCATTTTTCTCTTCCCCAAATTTACTTTTGGTAATGAACCATTTTAACTAAAAAAGCCTTAGAATTCCAGCAGCCCCCTCACGGGGGCAGTATAAGACTAATCCATGTACAGGCAACCTTCAGCGTCAACAAGCTAGCCCACGAGCAACGTACTTCTCAGCAAACTGGTTTTTGGTCAGTTCTGATGTTATACAAAATGCAAAATTCAGATACTCAGAAGTTGGGGGAGGGAGGAGTCTCAGGCATCTAGGTTATTGAGTTGAGAAACAAAAGAAATTCAACAAACTAGCAAACCAGAGAAAACAATTTCCTGAGGTGGGGGTGGGGAGGGGGACAAAGCACCTACTATTGCTGCCCACCCATTCAATAACTGGCCTTAGTCATCTTCCAGCAGCAAACAATAGCCCTACCCACAAATGTGTTTCCCATTTCCTCTGTCCCCTTGAAAACAAGCATTGGAGACTAAATAGTTCATTTCTCCTTTTTTGATTTCCTCCAGTGATTTTTAAACAAGGGGACAACTGGCATATAAAAGTGTCACATATTTTTCTTGACTACATACAGCCTTAGGAACCCCTGCCTGGTGATCAAAGAAAGGATTAATTCAGCCAAGGTTCTCAAAATGCTTGGTTGAGACTAATAAATTAAAAAAAAAACAGACAATAAACACTTATTGAGTTAAATCCAGGTACAATAGACAGCACTGGGTTGTCTTCTCAGCACTGGACTATTTTTTTTAGAGAACTATCCCAACCATCCACAGTATTGGCCCCCAAGAGTCTTATTTTTATTTCAGGACTCTTGGTCATAGGTGATTGGACTAAAGGAGAACGCCTGACTCTAGAGGAGGCAATCCATTGGCTGGCCAGGAGCCAATTAGGTTCTCCTTCTGGAGAGACAGATGTCACTGGGTCCAGGTGTGGGTGAAGCATCAGAGAGCAGCCCAAGGAGTTCTGCTGCTAAGGCACAGGTGGTTCAGCTTTCCACACATTCCCAACAAATTACCATTTTTGTTTAAGCTTCATCTAAGTGGGTTTCTGTTACATGCATTCTCCATCATAGACACCAAGCCACTGTGCAAAGTTCAATGTGGGTATAAATAAGAATCTATGATGTTTACCTATTCCCATGAGTAGGGGTAACTTTCCTTGCTGTGGAAGAAAACTAGATCTCTGAAATTCAACCCAGCTTTGTGTTCCTGTGAACAATCTTTTTCTCTCTCAGACCTCAGCTTTGTTCCCAGTAAACGTGGAAATGATAACATCTGCCTAACAAAATCATTTCAAGCAGGAAGTGTCCATCATGCAAGGTGGCTGGCTCAGGACAGATCATCAATAAATGTCAGCCCCTCCACTGCCTTGCAATAAAGGTCCTTTGGCTGTTCTCAAATGCAAGTCACACAAAGATCATGGGAGCTTTTAAAATAGAAAATGCACCATCTCTACAAAGAAAAAAATTACAGCTATATTTAATAGTGGCTGTTTAGCCAGGGATAGGTTCTCTTCTGTTTGAAGCCTGTGGAGGTGGTGGAAAACATGGGTGGGTCACTCCTCCCAAGAAACAGGCTTATGGATGAGAGGCCTGTTTCTGGAGAGGAGGCAAGGAAATCCTATATTTTAAGCCAATGGTGAAGGTTGAGTAGGAAAGTCTAGAGGGATCCTTGAACCCACATACTTGGGGATATCAGTGCAGAGCAAGTCTAACCCTCCTTTGCCCCCTCTTGCTAGTGGGCTCTCTTACAGAGAAAATACTCATTTTCATAAAGACACAAGAGCCCAATATGGATATCCCTTCTCTAGCCATTTTCAAAGATGTTAGTGAAGATGACACAGACAGAACTAACTCTATGTATGGACTTCCAGGCACCACTGGGAAAACTTTGCTCTGGGGCTGGCTCTCAGCATGTCTTTAAATCACTCTATTACAAATGGGGCATTAAATCACCAGTTCCACCTAGAGAAAAGATTTCCAAGATTCCTTGGAGGTGCTGGGAAGTTCCTCATGTCCTCACTGCCCTATTACTGAGAAGACATTGATGATGCCGTGGCAAGTCGCATTTGCTTGATGCCAGGGATTGTTAAAAGGAGAGTTCAGGGTGCCCAAAACAAGCGCTTCCTGACCTGCAGAATCAGCATCCCCATGAGTATCCACCAAGTGACACCTAGAACTTGGAGTTCACATATTTTTTCCCCGTTCAACACCCTCGAATTCCTATCCAAGTTTTGGGGGGGCTTAGAAGAGCAGTTTCCTCAAAGTCCTTCACAACAATAGGGTACCAATAAATCTCATTGCTTCTTTTACAAAATGAAGCATACTAGAGGATGAGTCCGTCCATTCTGTGGTTGAGTCTTGAGTAGCTTTGCCACCCAAAGAGTTCCAGCCCTAATGGGCATTGCTGTCACTTACCACCGGGGAGTCTCTCCATCCTGGGGCCCCATAGTCAGACAAGTGTTAGAGATGACAGTTTTGTTTGTGAGCATACATGAGAGCCACTGGCAACATACCAAAGTATTACAGGGACTCGCTATGAAGCAAAGTGTCACTTACACAATCAAATAACAAACAGGAGCAACTTTTTTGAAATTAAAGGTCTATGTGTACCTAGGATTCTTTCAGAAAAAATAAACAGGGGTATGAGATAAGGATCCAGGTTTGTTTTGGTATCACCGTGGTTACCAGAATGACTTTCAAAATCTGGTAACAGTTTTCTCCTCCTTTTAAATGTATGCCTCCAAACAAAGCACGTCTGAGTCTGGTCTAAAGAGCCTGGGGTGCATTCTCTTTGAGGGATGGGTTTAGCACACTGCTAAGTTCAAAAACAAAAACAAAAGTAGGGACTATTCTCCTTCTTTCTGCCTCAAAAAAGCCATTGGTAAGAAAAAGTTACTATTAGTAACGTGGATTTGGGGTATTATCAACATCACTCCTAACAGATTATTATCAATGAGCATTTCTTTTTTTTTTTTTTTTGAGACAGAGCCTCAAGCTGTCCCTGCTGGGTAGAGTGCCGTAGCATCACAGCTCACAGCAACCTCCAACTCCTGGGCTCAAGCGAGTCTCCTGCCTCAGCCTCCCAAGTAGCTGGGATCACAGGCACCTGCCACAGTGCCCGGCTATTTTTTGGTTGCAGCCGTCATTGTTGTTTGGCGGTCCAGGCTGGATTTGAACCCACCACCTTAGGTGTATGTGGCTGGTGCCTTAGCCACTTGAGCCACAGGTGCCGAGCCGAGCATTTCTAAACATACTCACTAAACAAAGCCACTTACTGGGCAGTTAAACACTTCCACATAACATTTTGAATAAATTGCTTCATGTTCTTGTTTTTCCCATAGTGTGTTTTCCTTTCTCTGTCCCGAAGCTGAAAGAATCCCTTGACCTAGAACTCTTTACTCTGCTGCCCTCATCTAGAAGAAGGACCTAACGTTGTCCTTGTCCCACTGCCACCTGATACAGGGTTTCCTGGCTGGCAGAGATCCTGCCGTGAGCTGTTGAACTGTTACCTTACTCTCTCTCTCTTACACATGTGTAAAAAAATTCAAAATGGAACAAAGTCCTAAATACATATAAGACTTAAAACTATAAAATTCCTAGAAGAAAACAAGGGGAAATCTTTCAGACATTGACTTTGGCAATGATTTCTTGAATATGACCTCAAACACGGGCAACAAAAACAAAACCAGGCAAATGGGACCTACATCAGACTCAAAACTTTTGTGCATCAAAGGAAACAATTAATATGATGAAAAGGCAAGCTACATAACAGGAGAAAATATTTACAAATCATTTATCTGATAGTGGCTTGATATCCAGAATATATAAGGAACTCCTGCAAATTATCAATGACAATAAAATGATCTAATTTTAAAATGGGAAAAAAAACTTGAATGACAGTTTTCCAAAGAAGATAACAAATGGCCAGTCAGTACATGAAAAGATGCTCAACATCATCATTAATCATTAGAGAAATGCAAACCAAAACCACAATCAGATATTACCTTACAGGTGGCCACTATCAAAAGAACAGAAAGTAAGTATTGGCAAGATTGTGGAAACATTGTAACCTTTTGTGCATGTTAGTGGGACTGTAAAATGGTATAGCCATTATAGTAACAGTGTAAGGGTGCCTCCCAAGGTGAAAGATAGAATTATCACATGATCCAACAATTCCACTTCTACATATATACCCAAACGAAATGAAAGCAGGGGCTCAAAAAGATACTTGTATATAAATATACATAGCATTATTAACCCTCCAAAGGTAGAAGCAACTCAAGACCCCCTCAATGGATAAACAAAATGTGGTATATCCATACAATGGAATATTATTTAGCCTTAAAAAGGAAGGGAGGCTCAGGGCTTGTAGCTCAGTGATTAGAGCACCAGCCACATACACCAAGGCTGGTGGGTTCGAACCTGGCCCTGGCCCTGGCCTACCAAACAACAATGACAACTGCAACAACAACAACAAAAAAAGCCAGGGCTTGTGGCGGGCATCTGTAGTCCCAGCTACTTGGGAGGCTAAAGCAAAAGAATCGCTTACGCCCAAGAATTGGAGGTTGCTGTGAGCCATGATGCCAGGGCACTCTACCAAGGGTAACATAGTGAGACTCTGTCTCAAAAAAAAAAAAAAAAAGAAAAGAAAGAAAAGTATTCGGTCACATGCTACAACATGTATGAGCCTTGAGGATATTATCCTAAGTTAAATAAACCAGTTACAAAAGGACAAATATTGTATTTTTCTGCTTATATGAAGTAAATAGAGTAGCCAGATTCATAGAGACAGAAGGTAAATGGCAGTTGCCAGGGGCTGTAGAGATGGGGAATGGGGAATTATTCTTTAATGAATATAGATTTTAAGTTTGCAGAGATGAAGAGAATTCTGGAGATTAGTTGTATAACAATATGAATGTACTTAACTACAGAACTATACACTAAAAAAAGGTTACATTTTATATGTATTATACCACAATTAAAAGTTGTAAAATTCTTTAAAAATAAAAAATTAAGAGAAAGAGAAGCTAATGAGCAAATGGGAAAATATACAAACTCATTCACAATCAAGGAATAAAAATTAAAATGAGATTAATTTTGCTGATCCAATAAGCAGACTGTTCTGGTTTTCTTAGAGCAGCGGTTCTCAACCTGTGGGTCATGACCCACAGGAACTGCATGAAAGGGTTGGGGCTTTAGGAAGGTTGAGAACCACTGTTTTAGAGTTTTATACTCAATACTGGTAGAAATAAAGCAAAGTGGGCATTTTCCCACACTTTAATAGCACTAAGTGAAAGACCCTTAAAATATTCATGTCTTTGCTGAAGTAGCTTATTTTTAGGAATCTATTGTAAGAAAATGACCAGAAATACAGAATACACATTATGTATATAATACTTATGCCTATCAGTGTAAAGATACCTTTTCACAGTATTATTATTATTTTTTTTTTTTTTGCAGTTTTTGGCCAGGGCTGGGTTTGAACCCACCACCTCCAGCATATGGGGCCAGTGCCCAACCCCTTTGAGCCACAGGTACCGCCCTCACAGTATTATTTATAATAAAAAAATTAAACAACTTAAAATCTATTAATAAGGACATGATTACACATTTCATTATGGAATGAATAGAATGTAGGATTTGCAACTGTAAGAAATTATATTTATGAACAAATTTTACTGACATTAGGAAATGATTACGATGTGATTTTAGTTCATAAAATAGGACATAGAACTTAATATGTAACATAACAACTATGTAACAAAAAAGAATGGAAGCAATTCGAGATCCACACAATGACCTCCTCTAGTTTCATTTAAGGTGGTTTTAATTGCTCCATTATACTTTTCTGCTGTTTTCATTCTTTTACAGCGGCTCTAAGATCACTCTGCGGAAGATGTCATCTTTGCCATCGATCTCATGCCACGCCTGTTAGCCAGCGGCTCTCAACTAGTGGGCGTTAGGGCAAATATGAGAGCTGTCCTCAATTCTCAAGTTCATATTTGTCTGTGTTTTTGAACTCCAGCCATAAAAGGTAGTCTTAATAGTATTACCACATTTTTTTTTGTTACCACATTTTTATTTATTATTTTTTTGTTCTGTGATAGGAAAATACACAAGCGTATTATTATAATTCTTCAATGACTAACGGCATTGTTTTCCATTTTGTTCTACAGAGCACCTTTCTGAAAAATGTCAACAGGTAAGCCAATGAAGAATGGGTTTCACGATGAGATGAGTTGGGGAAACTCGGCTACCGTTCTTGTTTCCACAACTCATCTGACCACGGAGCTCTTTTAGCAACCAGTGTCTTTTACATCCTACAAAATTGAGTTTCCTACTTGAGAAATGCCACAGGAGTAAGTATGATAAAGAGTCCTGGTAAATGGGAGAATGCATGTCCTAGAAAAAAAGCGGGATTTTAGTTTCTACCATAATAGTACCTAAAACACTTAATAGTTGGATTCAGGAGTGTTACGGACTGAATTGCACGCTCCTCAAAAGCCATATTCGAAGCATTCCCCCATTCAGGGCTGGACAGGGACCCCATTTTCTAGGGCTGAGTAAACAGACTTTTTTTTACTCTAAGCCCCTGTCTCTGAACACAAGCAAGCTAGGAGAGAAGCAGTTTAGCCAGTATTTCGTGAAGGTGGGGCCCTCCTAAAGTGGAAAGCATACACCCCACTGCTTTGCCAGGAGCTAGAGGGACAGCATTCTCCTTTGTTAATACATTCATTCTAATCCACGTGGGGAAGATGTTTTCTGTCTGCCAGCTCCTGGCCAAGTGTGATTTTTACTCTTAAAACCTCTCTGTTGGCTCGGTGCCTGTGGCTCAGTTGGCTAAGGCGCCAGCCACATACACCTAGGGTGGCGAGTTCGAGTCCCCAGCCCGGGCCCGCCAAACAATAATGATGGCTGCAACCAAAAAATGGCCGGGCATTGTGGCAGGCGCCTGTGGTCCCAGCTACTTGGGAGGCGGAGGCAGGAGACTCGCTTGAGCCCAGGAGTTGGAGGTTGCTATGAGCTGTGATGCCATGGCACTCTACC
>CAUYQV010076234.1:0-27863 GCA_963574575.1 Galagoides demidoff
CTGGGTAGAGTGCCATGGCATCACAGCTCATAGCAACCTCCAACTCCTGGGCTCAAGTGAGTCTCCTGCCTCCGCCTCCCAAGTAGCTGGGACCACAGGCGCCCGCCACAACGCCTGGCCATTTTTTGGTTGCAGCCGTCATTGTTGTTTGGCGGCCCAGGCTGGGGATTCGAACCTGCCACCTTAGGTTTATGTGGCTGGCACCTTAGCCGATTGAGCCACAGGCGCCGAACCTATAAGACTATTCTTTAGGGGCATTTGTGTCTACCTCCTCTCACCCAATGTCAGTGAACACCTCAGTGTGTTTCATCCTGGAAGAAAGGTGCTTGGATGCCAATTTCCAAGGAACACAGAGTTTCTTGGCCTTGTGGACAGAAAAGAAGCCACACTCAGTGAAATAATTTCAGGAGGTTTCCTCTGAGACACATTGGAAGACCATAACCTGGAGCCACACCCAGAAGCCTTGAGAATGTGGACTAGCGGTGGTGGGATTACATTTTGTTTTTATACATTTTGGGGAGACAGGGATTACAGGTGAGGTCATAAATCAATACATGGAAAATATACATTGGTTTGGTCCCAAAGAGCAGGACATCTGGAAGTGGGGGGCTTACAGGTAATAGGTGAGTTTAAAGATTCTTTAGCCAGTGCACTGGCCCCATATGCCAGAGGTGGTGGGTTCAAACCCAGCCTGGCCAAAAACTGCATTAGCCGACAAGTAGCTGAAATTTAGGGTCTGTCTTAAAGACCTGGAGTCAGTGAAAAGGAATGCATTAAGATAAAGGTGTTAATTAAAGACAAAGTACCAGACAGACTACTCAAGGAGTTTGCTGTGTATTTTGAGGACATGCAGGTAGGTCTTGTATAGCCTTAGGCCTGTTAGGGAGTCACAGAGGGCATCTCTAAGAAGAGGTAGTGGCATGATGAGGCTTGTTTGATATCTTTTCTCATGGCTAGCAGCTCAGTTTTAGGGGTCCCCTTGGCCAGAGAGCCAGGTACTTAGGGGGAGACTTAGAGTTTACTTTAGTTCACATCCATCATTGAAACAATTGGTTGGTTAGATGGGAAATAAGCTTATATATACCACGTACTTGAACTTCATGGTTTAAATAAAACATTGGGTTAAAGGGGTGAGAAATTAAAGGTAGAAAATGGAAGAATTTACCATACTGAAGTTTGAAATAAGCATGTTAAAATTCTACTCAATTGCTAAAAATGGCACCTTCTCACTTTCCCCAGTGTCTTGACTAAATTCTTCACATCATTTTCTGAAGGCTGTTGAGTTTCCATAAGCCCCTACTTTAGAAACTGTGAGTTTCAGCTCATATTCCCTTTTCTGCTAAATTCTATATAGTCTCTTGAAGAAAAGAAAGTGGAGTTTTTTGTATTTTTATTAGGTGATTTTGTGCTATGAAGTAGAAATCATCTCAGCCTCTGATGAGCTCATCGCCCTTCCTGCTGCCTGAGTGGCCTCACGAAACTTCAGTGTGTGAGCAGCAGCTTCCCACCTCTGGGTTTAACTCGGAGCACAGGTAAAGTCCTGCCTGAGGAAGCTCTGGGAGACTGTAGAAGGGCAATATCTAATTCAGGGGGACTTTAAACTCCAGACTTTTGCCAAACCATCTGTTTTTTACCCATCTGCTACCAAACCAAAAGCATCATTAAGAATATGATTAATTATTAATTAAAAATAATTAATATGATTAATAATATAAAATATTTTGAAAAGCTCAGAACGTTTGAATGAAAAAACACAAAGGAAACATAAGCTTCCTCCTGCAAGGAAATATACACAGACTTCTATCTCAAAGAATCCTATGAAATATGGTTGTCTCTTTAAAACAGTAAATTTTATAATATGTGAATTATGTCTCAAAAAATAGAAAGTAGAAGGAAAATAGGAGGTTTTTTTTTTTTTTTTTTTTAACAGGCATGCTGTTTTGGGCTGAATTGTGTCTCCTTAAAAGTCATATGTTGGCTGAGTGTGTTGGCTCTCGCCTGTAATCCTAACACTTTGGGAGGCTGAGGTGGGTGGATTGCTTGAGTTCAGCAGTTCAAGATCAGCCTGATCAAGAGTGAGATCCTGTCTCTACCAAAAATAGAAAAACTAGCTGGGTGTGTTGGTGCACACCTGTCTTCCCAGGTACCCAGGTAGCTGAGGCAAGTGGATCACTTGAGCCCAGGAGTTTGGGGCTTTCTGTTAGCTATGAGACCATGGCACTCTAACCTGGGACAACAGAGTGAGACTATGTCTCTAAAATAAAATAAAATAAAATAAAATAAAATAAAATAAAATGTCCTATGTTCAAGTCCTAGGACCCCAGTATCTCAGAATTTGACTGTATTTGGCAATGAGACCTTTAAAGAGGTAAAGGTAAAATGAAGTCCTGTGGGTGGGCCCTAATCCAAACCCAAATCCAAACTGGTACCTTATTAGAGGAGGATGATAGAACACAAACACAGAAAGATGACCTTGTGAAGAAGAGAGGCAGATGGCCATCTACAGCCAAGAAGAGCACCCTCTGAAGAAACCAATCCTGCTGACCCCCTAATCCTGGACCTCTCTACCCTCCAGAGCTGTGAAGAAATAAGTTTCTGTTGTTTAAGCCACCTCTTCCATGGTTCTTTGCTGTGGCAAGAATAGAAAACTAGTATACATGCTATCTTAATTTTAGTGGTTTTAGCTGATTTCATTTAGACCTACTTACATAAGGCAGTATATATTTTTATGCTAGACAATGTAAGATGCCAGCAATCACTGCCCTCCTCTTTTTGATGTATTTTGTTTATTTCTTATTCAAATAGGGCCATTACGATGGCAGCCACTTGTTTAACTATTGATATCCTTATCGTATTATTTTTAATATACTTAAAATAATTTCCTTTGTGACTTCTTTTCCTTTCTAATTAAATATAGTGATTAGATTTTCCTGTAAGCTTCAATAATGTACTTAATGGTGCCTTGTTTCTTATCCATTCTCATCTTTTAAATTGTCCTGGTTAGCAATCACACCCAAAAAATTTGGGAATATAGTATTATTAGCATGTGAACATATCATAAGTGACTCTTTACTCTCCTCCTCCCTTGTACAGAAACTCCTCCTTTTTGGAATGGTCGTCAAGTGCCACCAATTTGAATGACTTTTTAATAGCCTCCTCTTTGACTTACTTAATGAGCAATGGAAAAGGAACAGAGAGCTCCTAAGAATATCTATCCTTCATCTAAGGAGATTCTCTAGAATTTGTCATATGCTGGCGTCTTTCCAGTAAGCTCTACTGAAAGCATAAGTTACTCAGGTTCTCTTTTTTGAGAAAACAACATGCAGGCCTGATCTTCATGACTGTATCTTTCCTCATTTCCTATATATGTAAAAGGAAAAAAAAAAAAACCAAGAAATGCTTTAGCCAGCTGTTCTCAGAATTTTTTCAGTGTGTGACTTTGAAACATGTTGGCAGAAGAAGAAGTTGTGAATATTCAAATGAATTTTCCTAGAAAGGATATAAGCTCTACTTAAAAATTTATTTCTCTTATATCATAAGTATAGGCATGGCCTATAATGTAGTTAGGGAGAAATACAGTGAGAGACCAGGTTTATAGGTTTATAAGCAGCTTGCAGTTTAGTAGGAAAGACAGACATTAAACACATAATGAAAAATAATCACATACATTATAACAGAAATGATTAATTATTGGTTTGATATCTTCCTAAGGGAGAGAAACAAGTTACCCAGAGAGTGTGAAAAAATGAGATTTATCCTTGTCTGCGTGTCATGTCTTCCCGAGGATTGGGATGGAAGAAAAGACTCATTACATCATTACATCTAAATTTCAGATAAATAACAAATAATATTTTAGTATAAGTATATTCCAAATGTTGTCTGGGACATACTGACATTAAAATTTTTTTTTGTTTTTTTTACAATTAAAATTTAATTGGACATTCTGTATTTTATTTGCTAAATCGAGTAAGAATTTGAGAAAATTCATACTTAACAATGATTATGTGTTGTAATGGTTACACTTATTAAAATGATGATAATTGTATCCAGAAAATTTCTCAGTTACCTATGAAGGAGCTCAGGAAATTTCACCCCCCCAAACTACTCTTTTGTATAAAGAGTATTTTGAATTAAAGGCCCTTGGAGATCAACAGGCCTTGGAAAAGGGCTTTCCCTTTTTCTTCATAAAAACCAGTCCTATCAAAAAGAACAATTGATTTCCCTTCCCCTCTCTGTTATCTCAATGTATTAAAGGCAAGAAAATCAAGAATGCAATTAGATCTGGCCCAAATCATTTCAAATATAAAACTCATCTCTCAGGTTAGTTTAATTTCCAAGGAGAATCATTTTCAAGTCAATCTGTTTCCCTTACCCATTCATTCTCCCAAGTATCTGCTTATCCTCCTTAGTCACCATTTTTATTGCCCCTAAACAGAATTTCCTATATTCCTTATCCCTTCCCCTCTCTCTTTATACATTTCTGGGATACTGTGCAATCACTCTGTGATTCTCTCCATAGGCACAGTAAGTAAATCTCTCCTTTTTCTTAATCTGCCTTATTGTAAGTTGATCTTTTGACAAGACTTCTGAGATAAAGGGGAAGTGTCCCCTCACCTTCACACCTACATTTTTCAAGTGGCAAAGTAGCATTAATAGCTAAAATATTTTGCTCTTAAGGAGTACTGGGGAGTTTTCTATGTCAGCTAACAGGGGTTATAAAGGCCTTTGTTCCTGGCAGAGTTCTAAGGAAAGATCCTAGAGGATCAGTAGCTACTTTGAAACATTCTCTATAATCATATATAGCAAAATTAACTCTAGATGATTCATTGTTTAGATTCTGAATTGTTCTGAAGACTGAGTACATTTGTTCTTCCTTCTAAAATAATGATTGGATTATTCGGATCTGTGTATTTTCTGCTAAAAAGAGCCTTGGTTACATCTTTGCATTATTTTCACTGCTTGTTAAAATAATTTTTTTTTCTGCATGTTTCCCTGGAAAGCCAATAGATATATAAGGGAATTTTCAATTTGTGGGGTTTACTTGAGTGAAAATGCAATATGTCATGATGATTAAATGGAAAGAAACTAGACCCATACTGCCCTGTTCTATATCCTGAGTCTATAATTTGAGAGCTGTGTGAACTTGAGCAAATGACTTAAAATTGCTGTGCTTCATATTTTTTATCCCACCTCAAGTTAGTGTGAAAATTAAACATGTCTTCTCCTTTTCTCTCTTTCTCCTTTTTTTGGTGTATACATATATATACACACACACACATATATATATATACACACACATATATATATACTTATACTGTACTCAAAACTAATAAATACTGCATACATGCTCATGTTTGCTTAATTTTACTTTATATTTTACTTGGTTTGTTATAAGAAAATGTGGCCTATATAATTTCTCCTCTTTAGGATTATTTGTGGACTATTTATGATCACACTTATTATAAGTCCATAAGTTAAAAAAATATGGTACTTTACAGGTAAAAATCATAATTTCCTTTGCCTTGCATTGTCAAAAATAAGGGGAAGCAGAATAAAATATGTTAAAAGGTAGTTGTGGGCATGTGTTTTCTTTCTTTCTTTCTTTCTTTTTTTTGAGACAGACTCTCACTTTGTTGCCCTCAGTAGAGTGCTGTGGCATCACAGCTCACAGCAACCTCCAGCGCTTGGGCTTAGGCAATTCTCATGCCTCAGCCTCCCAAGTAGCTGGGAACAGAGGCGCCCACCACAATGCACAGCTATTTCTTGTTGCAGTTTGGCTGGGGCTGGGTTTGAACCCGCCACCCTCAGTATATGGGGCTGGTGCCCTACTCACTGAGCCCCAGGCACCCCCTGTGAGCATATATTTTCTATGGTGTTTATTCTCCATGTGAAATGGAAGGGAAGCAATTCAGTGGTGTGAATGATGGGAATCATGGGGACTTATGGAATTGCCACCCAAGGAGAAAAGAATGTATCTAGGTGTAATTGAATTATTGAACAGTGTTGAGGGCCCTGTCAGGTTGGAGACCATTTATTTGTAGTAGAAACAGTACATAGAACATCATAGTTTTCACTATTATTGTTCAGTAATTCTGTAGAAATATGAGTTGTTAGAGAAGGTGGAAGTGAAAAACCAAAAATGGGTATAAGTATCTACCTGGAAAGATTTAGAGAACATCTTCCTAAGTAAAGAATCATGAGGATGGAAAAGCAGGCATCCGACATACTCAATATTAATATGGAACTAGTACAGGAACAACCACACGTCCACACGAGAGAAAAACACGTTTACATTCAAGAATGGGGGGAAGGGTTTGCATGTACCGAAAGGATGTAAAGTAGGGGTATACAGCACACCTCCTGGGTGAAGGGCTCAACTACAACTTATACTTGACCTAACCAACACAAACAATGTAACATAAATGAATGTGCCCTAATATTAATCTAAAATTTTAAAAAATGGGTATATGTTAATAGCATGGTAACAAGGCAGTAGAAATGTTGGGGAGGCGAGAAAGTGAAGTTAATCCTGGGAAGATCTGGGGTTATGATGAAATTGAAGAGCAGCAGTTGTGGAGAAAGAAATGCAAGAACGTGGAAGCAAAGAGGCTGAGTTAGAGCCTGGGATGTGGCCAGGTAGACATGGAAGTGAAGTTTAATGTTCTACAGGAAGGTGTGGTCTGACGCCATCATGAGAGGGAGTGTCTGGATCGGACGGAGATAGAGCTGTGACGATCAAGGAACTGTGAGATTAGGCTTTTACTATCACAAGATGAAGCTGAAGTTAGGAAACTGTAAGGCTTCACTCCCTTTCTGACATTGCCGAGGACTCTCTTCTTCTGGCTTCTGACACACCACTCCCTCTTTGACAGTGTCTCTCTATTTTGGCTCAGCCCTGAAAGCAAATTGTTGGCCTTTTTATTTGTGAATTAGATTTTAACAAATGCTGGGAAGGTAGACATTGCGGGGGTAGGTGGGGTGGGGAGGGGTGGGGGAACATATTGAGTGATGAAGTAGACCCAAAGGTGTCACAGACTTAAATACCTGGAAAAGGAATTGAAGAAGAAAGAATAACTGAAAACCGAAGTGAACCATAACAACAAAAACATTTACAAAAGAGCAAGGATCAAACTATGCCAGGCTTCTCATTAGGCGCAGTTAGAACGTTGGGGAATAGAGGCAGGGAAGACTTTAAAAGTTATGGGCGAAGATAATTCTGAGTCTAGAATTATAAAGTCTCAGTCAGATTTTCAATCAACTGAACACTAAATGAAGTCGTTTCTCCAGATGCAATAACCAGGAAACGTAACTAACCACACATTCTCTGTGACAAAATTATTTGAGGGTATATTCCAGAAAAACGATGTTGAAAAATAATAAAGGAAAGTATAGAGGGTGCTAAAATTGATCAAATTCATTCGGGCATTAAATTAAACAAAAATTATATCAGCTGTACAGCAGATCTCTTCTGAAAAATTTGTACAAATTGGAATAGTTCAGTGGCTCTAAGAATGATGTCTTCAAGGATAATGTACATTTTGATAACTAAATATAAGAAGAAGGAAGTTGTAGACATGGGCATATTATGTAGTGAACATATGTCAATTTTCTCAAAAAGAACAAAAAAAGGAGACAGCTTCAAAATAATGTTAGAAAATTATAATTCACATATGAAGTAAATTAACATGAGGGATGATCTGAACTGGAAGGATTGGACTGTTAATCTTGATGACAGGAATATTGTCCTTTGCGTGGCACAGGGATATTATTAGAAGGAAGAGAAAAAAAAAGTACCATCATTATACTACTCAGTAATAAACCACCACCACATATTCATAATAATTTAAACACTATTTTATTGACTTTCTACTTTAATCAATTTACAGGCAATGTGTGGAATATATTCTGATTATAAAACAGAATGTGAACTATATTTGCCTCGACAAGAGAAATGTGAGGGGGGAAGGAAGGATACTAGTTCTGCTAATTGTAAAAAGGAATAGTACTGTCAGCAAAAACACCCCACCACACACGTACTCCAGCTTTCCAAATCAATATAGGAGAAAGAGAGAACACACATTTATTAGGAAGTAAGCATTAGAGATTAAATTCATATAAAGATAGCATGGAAATGTCTACAAAGTCTGGACAGAATTTCAGACAAGTTGATATAGAAAAGTGGAAGAGAGAACACTTTTGTTACCTCTTTGAGAGACTACAGAACTTGCCCTGTGCTTATCTCCTGTGTAATTTCTCTCTTAACCTTGGAAGTAGGTGTTTATAGTTTCAAGGAGCAGACACCCAGTAATTTTGCCTTTTAAGAGTAGATATTCTGACTTCGCATCAGACTTAATGCCTTCAAGGTGACACCCGAAGAAGGAGAGCGTTGGGAGAGGATCACCATTCTTCTCACTGTTAAACAAAGAAGGCTTCATCATCTGACTTTTATGCTTTGGAAGTGTGACTATTTTGCCCTTATGTAGCAGAGTCTTAGAAAGTGGGGTGACAAAGAACACAGTCCATAGTTGATGGAGTAGGAAATTGAAATTGAAGCATGTTATATGTTATGAAGGCACAGCTACTAAAAATAAAGTAAGGACTAGAAAAATTGAGGAGGAGTGGTGAGAGTGGCGTGAAATAAATCCTCATCTGTCATAGCAGAAAATCAATAGAAATTATCTAAAGGTAGTAAATTAAGAAGTAGCTGTATAAGCATTTATTTAGCGTTATAAAGGTAACCTAGGGAGGAATCTGACGCAGAAATGTTAAAAGGTGAAAGCTTTCAGAAGCATGATCAGGGTGCTGTTTACCCTTATCCCTTTTGTCGATTTATAATGCTTAATAAAGTGAATGTTAAAATCTGATCATTTCAAAAAGAAATATTTGGGGTGGCTCCTGCGGCTCAAAGGAGTAAGGCGCTGGCCCCATAGGCTGGGGGTGGTGGGTTCAAACCAAGCCCCAGCCAACAACTGCCAAAAAAAAAAAAAAAAAAAGAAACATTTGGAGATGTAGAGGCCAATATTCTCTGATGCAATAAGAAAAAACACAAATGTAAGGTGGCTTTGACATGATGGTCAAAGGGTACAAAGCCTTAATTAGGTAGAAGGAATAAGGGTTTTTTATTTTCTTTGAGGTATATTGTAAAGCCTGGTGAATATAGTGAATAATAATGTATTGTTACATTTCATACTCACTCAGTGAGTAAATTTCAAACCTTCTCACAATAAAGAAGTATTGAGGTAATGAATATGCTAATTAGCTTGACTAAATTATTCCACTGTGTTCATAAATCATAACATCACCTGCACCCATAAATATATATAATATGTTAATTTACAAATAAAAATGAAAAAAAAGATCTCTCTTAAGAGAGATATTAGTGAAGCAAGCCCTATAGTATTTTATTATATACGTTAATGGTCACTGACATACTGACTGATAGATTGTAATATAGAGTTTTCTTGTGTTGCTTTATGAGATGTGAAATTAAATTACTTGCTTTGTACTATTTGTCAATAGTGCATTCCTTAGGACAGAAGGCCCAAATATATGTATATTTCTATATATCACTATATTCTGAACTGAGACAATGGTAGTTTATATGGAGAAAGGATAAGATTTGAATTATCGCTAACCTTTTAAGTGAAGCAGAAACTGAAAAAAAAAAGAAGACAAGTAAAGGAAGTTTCGTTGACATATTTTCTAGCCAATGAAAAATGAGAGGTTATTGCCTGTGCTTGGAGGAAATAAAAGAAAGTCATTCTGTCAGAGGTGGCTCTATGTAATCTCCATCTATCTTCGCTCTCCCTCTCCCCCGTGTCTCTCCCCATTCACTCACTACAGGTATGCACACCTTTATTCCCTTAGCTGCTATAAAAAATACCTTCACACGATCAATGTTGAGTAACATTTTGAAAAGCAAGACTAATGCATTCTGCTATTTCTTCCTCTTTTTAATGTAAAATTTCAAGCAGTTTATCAATGTCAGACACACTGCCTCAGACACACTGTTTAACAAATGTATCACATAGAAAAGTTGTCTGGAGCAGTCTCCTAAGAAACCAAGGAGAAAGGAGCTAATAATTTTCTAGAAATTGTAGTGGTTTCAGTAAGCAGCTGTATTTTTCTCTCCATTCCCAAACTCATCATACATCAGTTGTCCTAGTATTTCCTGTCATTTTATTGTCAGTTACCTATATTTTTCTGAAGAGTTAGCTTTGAACAAGATTTAATTAATTCAGATTTTTCAACCTTTTTTTTTTTTTTTAATCTCCTGGCACACTTAAACCTGTAGTTAAACCTCTGTGACACATTTAAATTATGTTGATCAAAAAAAAAAAAGAGGGAAAAAATTACTGTGCTTTGAACTTCTTTTGAAAATAATTTAATTAACGATCTTTAAAAATTTTTCATGGCACACTAGGTGAAAATGACTAAATTAATGCAACAGACATGAGGACCTACTATGGGAAGACAGACTTTTTCTAATCACTGTGGTGAACAGAAGTATGTTCATTTACTTTTTGCTCTCAAGTCATTTCCACTATATGATTAAGTGTAATGAAGTATAAGATGCCATGCATTTTGGAATAAGATGAATACCGTAGTTCTATAGGTAGAGTAGAGACAAATGAGTTATGATTGAGATAAGGGATTCAGGGAGTATTTTTTTTTTTTTTCTGGGAGGACATAGCACTAGACAGAGCCTTTATGAGTACAGATGGGCATCCACGAGGGAAACTTTCTAGGCAGAAGAAATAGTAGGTGTATAAAGATGGGGGAAATGTGACTGGGGGATTAAACACTAATTTGTCTACAGTTTCAGGTGACAGCAAGACTCACCCTGTGAGCTTGTTGAGAGCCTTAACACTGAGCATTGAGACTTTATTAACCAGGATTCTTCAGGGTTTTTAAAAGACAGTTACTTGCAAAACATAGCAGTGGAGGAGAATCAGCGGAAGAACCAGCAGGCTAAATTAATACATATTTGACATTTCTAATTTTTCTGGTTGCTTTTTGTTCTTTTTCTAAGTTAATAGCGAGAAAGCAGTTTCAAGAGTTGTGCCATGTTGAGATCCGTTGTGACCTGTGTGAATTTATTGACTGCACCTTTCAAATAGAGTTAGTAGGGACCAGAGAAAAGCACAACCGACGTTGCTCTCTGCACACACCCTCTGCGCTCCGATTTTCCTTTTGCCGTTATTGTTCCGTTGTGAGCATCCTGCCTGGGGAGACCAGCCTGGCCAGCATGTGACTGCCTAATCATCCAGTCATTTCAGCAACTCCAACTTCTTCACTTTTTAAAATTTACTATCCTATCATGTTCCCCAATCAGGCTCTGAAAGCATCTCGTGTAAAACAGAACCTGATCTGTAGTCAGTAGGGCAAAGGAAGAGTTAAGAAGAAATCTTTGTTTTATATAGTTGGAAAACCACACAGTCAAATCCAATTTAAAAAAACAAATTAAAAGGGGAATTGATAGGTTTTTATTTCCCTAATTCACATACCAATCTTTAGGGGCAATTGGTATCATCATCTGTTATTTACTATTTTTCCGCAATAATGATGCTCCTTGTAAAGAAGATGACAAAGAGAATCAGGAGTTGCTCTTCTATTAGAATTGCTCACAGTTGCAGTAGTGACTAGCTGATTTTTGATTAAGGGTCTGTCAGAAATCTATTATCAAGGGTCGTGTTTGGCCTTTAAAATTATCCTTCATAAAAACCGGAGAAGTAAGTTTTCATGTCAGAAGTGCTTTTTGAGAAAGATCAGCTACTTTAAACTGAGCATTTTGGTATAAATTTTCAAAGTGGTAGCTCTAATAGGATTACTGAGCAGAGAATTGAGTGCTTTTTCATTTTTAAAGAAGTGCCATTAAAAGTTGTGGTTTTTTAAGTGGCTTTTTTTATTTCCTTTGCATCTGAGTTGATGCTTTCTGTTGAAAATGCTTTGTGGCTCGGCATCTACTTTGTATATTATTAATAAGTTCTGAAATTTGGCCTAAAAATAAAACCATGTTTCCTTGAAAGATAGTATTGAATTTCTACTTTTTAAGAAGCTCTTTGAGGTGTGGAAAGCAAGAGATAAATTATAATGGCTTCATGGTAGTAATTAAAATATCTCTGGTAAAGACACAGTTGAGTACACTAATTCAGAAGGCGTTTCTGTCACATAGTAGTTTTGCTTCTTGATTTTAAAGGTGGTCTTCGAGTTTACTTGGGCATATTTAATGTGAAATTTTGAGTTGTCCTTTGCCATTTGATTTGTTTATATAATTTTGTTTAAAATATTTGGACAAATCTTTCATGTTAAGATAATTTATAAAAGAAATTTTTACATGTTTGTGTGAAAACAACAACTTTGCCTTGTTTTGGGATAATAAACAATTTTGTCTGTTTTTTTTCCCCAAAGACCCCTTTCCAAGTAATAATTTTATTTTTAATTAGTAGGGCAAGTATTACTTTCATAGATGAGGAGACCGCAACCAAAAAAAAAAAAATAGATAATCTGTCAGCATCATACCAAAAATAAATGATTGTACCTTGAAGTCAAATCTCTAGACTCCTGGTCAGTATTCTTTTTATAAGAAATATGACTTCTTGTCACTAAATCTACTTTATAGGGCAGTTTGCCATAGTATTATGGATACTGTTTTGCAGGGAAAAGCAGAATAACATTACCATAGAAAGTTCTGAATAAAGCATATTCTGATGACACGAACCTTGAGGGATTAGCAGCGACTTCGTGTATCGATGATAAGAACAATGCACATTGGTGAACTTAAATAGTTAGGAAATGTATTGCTGTTCTGAGGTTTAATGGAGCCATGACATGTGTCTATATATGTGCATGCATGTATATTTAAAGCCATTTGATAACATACCTGGGTCATTACAGAAGTTTTGACATAGACAAAAAGCAAGGCAAGAAACATAAAATCAGCTTGGACAGAAACAAATGACGCCCTTCCAGCAGCACTGACAAGCTGAGCAAGTTGAAACTCATGCAGGTGAATCAGAAAGGACTCTGTTGGCGGTGTTTCTTGGAAGTGAAATAATGGACCATAACACAGCCTGTTTCAAAGCTTTTGCTGTGACCTCTGTATCATAAATCTTGCTATTATTTATCTGTCATGTATTTATTTTGGATATGTTTGACCTAGATGATCAGTGAGCTATTTGCTGGGGACAGGGGACATTGTTTCTTCACGATTGACAGCTGAAGTCTATTGCAGTGCTTCTGTCAGTAGACCTTCAGTAACTATCTGCTAAATTAATTGTAACTCAGAGCAAGGAGAGTTGGTTGGTTTCCTTTGCTCCCTTAAATCTCTTATGTACCTGCTCTCAATATCTACATATAATAGTGTAGCTAAGAGGTAACTTCTATAGTGTAGTTTCAAAGCCTTTTGAAATTACATGCTCGAACATTTCCTAATAGGAAATCTAAAGTTGGACAGAGGACCTTTTGTTTTTTCCTTACAGCCTAAGGCCTAAGCCAAATCATCTCTGCTATTTCCTCCAATGCATGTTAAATAGCCCAGAGATTCACTTTTACAATGGATTTAATATTTGACATTCTTCACCAGTTCATATTCATATTCTGAAAGCATTCCAGTGCCACCCAGACATGCACATAAAAGTGTTTCAGTCCCATATGTTCATTCTTCACGGGGTATGTATTCCATTACTTGCAATAAAAAAGTAGAAAATGTGCAAATCCCTTATATAAAGTCCTCAGCCAGAAACAATTCTATCTCCATGGAATTTCATAAATCTTTTCCAATTTATAAGCAAGAACTATACAACACTCCAGTGCTTATTTCCAAATAAATCCCTTGTCTCTTTCCTGAGATTTTTTTCTCAGTTCTTTTAAATATTTCCAGGAGGCTCAATGTTCATTATCACTAGGCTTTAGAGAAATTACAAGCAAACTTAAAAACATAATAAATGTCCTATCATTAAAATGTATAAAGATACTATCATCAACACAGAGAAAATAAAGGCTTGTGTAGCTTGATTTTTCCCTTTCAAGCCTGAACAAGTTCTAAGTCTCTCCTTTGTAGGCAAAAGTCTTAGGGCTAGTGTGAACAAACCATTCTATAACAGGTAAAGTTAGAGTAGCTGGAGTGGGTATGATGTAGAATTGCAAAGGTTCAAAAATGCAATGAACATTCAATAAATGAAAGAAAGAAAGGGAAAGTAAATGAAAGTACAAATGTACTATCTCACTTTGACTCTCATCTTTGCCACCTCCTCAAATATAGTATCACTTTAACTATAATAAATTTTTTGGATAATACTTTAAATATGTTTTTAAAACCGTGTTAGCCTTAAATATTCTTCAAATTTTTATCACACCTGTTTGTCCCTTACTAAAGAAGCCATGTTGTCGGTGCTAGGTGCGACACATCAGCTTTTATGAGATGTGAGTATATTTTAAGTAATACCTCTAGAATACAGTTAAATTCTAGAGCTTTTATTTATAAGGAACAGGTATCTATTTTTAAGAAGAGTAATAATTGTTTTATGATTAAGAAATTAATGACTCATGACCTTAACACATGGGTAGAAAAATTTGATGGCAGTTTTTGTTTATATGCATTGCAAGTTAAAAGCAGGGATTAGATAAAAGGAAATAGGTGTTATTCTCCTGTTAGTGAGGTGAGGGGGAGGTTAAATTCAGACTTCTAATAAAATGTAAGTTGACCAAAAAATCCATTGTAGTCCTAGTATTGTTAACAGAGAATTTAGCTGTACCATTCAGGATTCTCTTATCATGCAAACCACTTGAAAATTGAGTAAGACTATAAAAAAGGACTGTGATGCCAAATTTAATGTAAGGTCTTTCAACTGGGAATAAGCTCTACAAGAGCTATGACTGCAAAAACTGCTTCGGCAAAAGTTGTAAAAATATTAAATCTAGTCAGGGTTTAAAAAGTGATTGCTTATATACTTTTTAATATTTAGCATTAAACTATGCTATTTCAAATATCTATTATTCTGTATATAAGTGATATATCTCCCCAATCTATTGATCTATCAATCTACCACACTTGATTTTCATTAATCAGAATGGTTATGTTCTATAAGTCACTTTGAACACAGAATTAGTGAATACTGAGCCTCCTCTCCTAGGCGAAATCTGCTGAGTCATTGGTCACAACATTTTTGTTCACCAACAATACATGAACTTATTTTATGTGTGTTTCTGTTGAAAGATTCCTTACTTAATAGATGTTGCTGGTTCATTAACATTGAACTCTTGGCCAATAGTACTACAACTCATGCATCAACAAAGTTTATCTAACATACTTTCTTTATCTAACATTTCTTTCTTTCCTTTTTCTCTTTTTTAATTTTTGGCAAAGCATGTCACAACCATCTTGTGCTTGGCAACACTAGACAGCACTTTAGTACTGAGGTCATTTTAGTACTCTGAGGTCATTTGAAAAAGCAAAATCATCAATGAAAAGCACAAAAAATCTGAAAAGTGTGACACTAGGCACAACACAGAAGGGAAGTGTTTATAGTCTGAGGGCTGAAACATGAAGGCAAAAGGTTGCCTTGCTTTATCTCAACTAGAAACATGGTCATGAGACTCAAATTTGTCACCATTCTACATATGCAGGTTCCTAAGAATGACTTTGAAAATGCTGTAAGTATTGCTTTTGAGGTTATAAATAAGTTTTAACTGGCAGGGAAATTTATAAATATGGAATCCTTGAGTAATAAAGATTGAACGTATGTGTGTGTATGTATTTGCTTAAGAGAATCTTCCATCTTTAATGGTAATTATTTCTGTCAAAATAATTTGGCTAAAAAAAAAAAAGAAAGAAAAGAAAAATGCATTTTAAACATATTTTTCTATGGGTTTTGAATAATTCTTAGGGTCATATGTCCACCACCACTGTTTTGCACAGAAAAGTTTTACCACTTAAACGTTCAGTGAAAAGTTTGATTTCTCTATTGATATTGAAGCTTACTTTAGGAGGATACAGAATTCTGGGCTAAAAATTGTTTTTTTTTTTTTTTTAAAGAAGGTTAAATATAGATGACCATTCTCTTGTGGATGGGAAAGTTTCAGCTGAGAAGTCCATTCCCACCCTGATGGATATTCCCCTATATGTCAATTGGCACTTACTCCTGGCTGCTTATAGCTTGTAGAATTTTCTCTTTCATCTTTGACTTTGGACAGGTTCATTACAACATGTCTTAGAGAATTTCTATTTGTGTTGAGATGACCCAGGGTTTAATATTTTCTGTAATGAGTATTTTTGAATCTTTATTGAAACTTGAGAAATTTTCATTTATGATATCCTCCCGTAGGGCTTCCATTCCTTTGAGATGTTTGCCTTTTCCATCAGGAATACCTATAATTAGTATGTTGTATGCTTTGTGAAGTCCCTTAATTCTTCTAGCAAATATTCTGCTCCCTTTCTCTTCTTTTTTGCCTCTTTAACTGCCTGGGTTAGTTCAAGATTTATTCTCTATCTTTGATATTCTTTCTTCTCCATGGTCTAATCTGTTATTGATAGTTTCTACTGCATCTTTAAGTTCCTGATTGACCCCTTAGTTCTTAAACTTTACCATATTTTTTTCTATATTATTCATACCTTTCATCCAATTTTTAGATCTGTTTTTCTACTTTCTCATCAATTCCCTTTATTGATTTTGCCATCCATATTTTAAATAAAATTTCTGACATTTCCATTAATTCTTTTAGGTGAAATTATCTGCAGTTACTCATGATTACTTGGGAAGGGGGTTGCTTTATTCTGTTTTTGTGTTACTAGACCTTTTCTGTTGGTTACTCTTTATGTGTGTTTTCTTCTTATTCACTTACTTCCCCTACTTTTTCCTTCTCACTACCTCTTTTGCTTTAAATTACCTTGTCTCAGAGCTTGGGTATTGTAGTGGCCTTTTGGTATAAGGCCAAAAAGAAGTAAGGGTATAGAGCAAGAAGGGAGAAGGAAAAGAACAAGATAAAAAGGTGGAAAAAAGGAAGGAGGTATGGAAGGAAAGAATTGAAGAAAAGAAGAGAAAAGAGCGAGAGATAAATACAGCAGTGGGAGACATGGTGATGTTTGGCGGAATGCTTTTACCACACTTGCTGCTCTAGGACTTTGGGAGTCTGACTGGGAAGTTCCCTTGATGTTTGGAGTTCTTTACCGGCCTGGGCAAAGCAAGATACCAACTCTGTCAAATATAGAAGGAAATTAGAAGTATGGCATTGGGGGGACCTACCAATACCATCTTTCCGAAGGCCAAAACTCAAAGGACACCCAGTACCATCATTTGAACCAAAACAATGTTGTGCCCCAGATATACTAATGTTGTGACCCCCGTAGCACTTATAAAAAAGAAGCAAATAAAAATAAAAGTAGATTAAAAATTAATAATATAATTATATAAGATAAAGAAGAAAAGATATCTAAGCTATTATATAAGAAATTTTGTGAGAAAAATGAGAAAAGTATGAAAATTTATACATAAATAGAGTAAAAGGAGATAATTAAAAAAGAAAGAAAGAACAATGGGCTGAAAAACCATAATGAAAGTGGAGGAGCACTGGTTATTCAACAAGGTAAAAATGAAAAAAAAAACCCCATAAAACAAAGGAAAACTAAATAAACAACTGCAATAAAAGATAAAAATTAAACAAGGAAAGAAAAAAGCTAAGGAAAAAGTTTGAAAATGAAGCAAAAAAATGTAAAACTCTATGTGTGTGCGTGTGTGTGTGTGTATTGCAACATATTGCTTGGACATTCATTCAGTGGTACTGTAGTGTCAGGGGATGGAGAACACACTCTGGATATACTCTACATGATGGGGGTCAGATACCACTGTCTAGTTGCAAAGAAAACTGAATTTTTTTCTATCCGACTTCTTTCCCCTCTGTCTGGGCCTGTTCACTTTGTCAGCATTCAGTCCCCACAGGGAGGAGTTCCCAAATCTCTTTCCAGACTTTCCAGGAGTCCCATCAGACAAAATTGTGGCCTCCCTAATAGGTGGAGGAGCTGCTCAACTCACCCTAAGGATGGCTGCTGGAGCTCAGCATGTGTGCCAGAGTTGGCCATACACTAAAGCCTTGGGAACTATTCCTCCCAATGCATGCAGTTTTCCCACAATGGCAGCATCCCACAAGCAGCAAAGCCTATGGTAGAACCACCCCACCTGGCATTCAATCCCAGCCCCACCAAGCTATTTGAATCTACTTGCTGCTCCAGCAAGTGTCCAAGTCCAAAATCAAAATACTGCAAGACACTCTTTCTCCTTTCCCATCCCCTGACTTATGTTGGAGAGCCAGCCGACTGGCTGGCCTCTGCTCACACCAAGCACCAGCCTTCTGAGTCAGTTTTTCTCAGCTCCAGACCTCCACATTGGCTCCTGAAGTCTTCTGCTGCTTCACTGTGCTCCAGAATAATATTTGTGTGCAGATTTCTCCATCCAGAGGTGGCTGATGTCCACTTTCCCCTGTCTCACCACAAGTAACCAGCAAGGAGATATCTCTGGTCTGGCATCTTGCTACCAGAACAGACTTTAATAAAAAAAAAAAAAAAAAAAAAAGAAAGAAAGAAAATTTATGTATTTTTAAATCTGTTTTCTTTTAAAATTAAATTTATTGCAAACATAAACATGCATATATTTTGCCCATATTTATACATATATACAAATATATAAACACATATAAATACACCTATATTTGTATGTTTTTCTGAGACCTCAATTTTGCCAATTTCAATATACTAATCGTTGTACTTTCAAGTAATATAATCTATAACAATTGGGAAGAATTCCCTTAATCTTGGTATCAAGTTTTTTTCCTATTCCTATTCATTTCCTATTAATGAATCATTAATATTCATTCGGTTTTTTATTTACTTATTTACTCAACAAGAATTCATTGAGTACCACTTCTGTACATGTTGCATATTAGGTAAATGCAAGAGACAGAAACCAATGTGTGGCCCTGATTACAGAGTATTTTAAAATTTAGTGACAGATATCTAGATGTTAATAAACAGTCTTAACATCAAGGCAGAAATGAATCAATATCACATAAAAGTATATGCAATAGACTTTGGTAATATAAAAGGAGTGATTAACCTTCCTTGGGAAGATAGAGGGAAAGCAGGCACTTAAGTTGGATCCTCAGAATGTAAAGCATTTCATCAAATGGAGAATGGAGAGAGAAGAGCTAGTTAAATTTTACTACTGCTTATACTCTAGTGGTCTATTCTGGTCTTTTTCATCACTTTACTATATCATTGTTATAGTTTTCAAGAATTCAATATTTATAAAAACAAAATAAATAAAATAACCCTATTAGACCTTTTATGTCTTATTAGGACCTAATTAAAGACCTGTAATAGAGTGGAAGAAAGGATAATTAGACAACAACTATGTGCTTATGCACGAATGACATAAATCTGTGCTTGGAGTTGGTCACTGTCTTAATCTGCTCAGACGATGATAATAAAGTACCATAGGCTGTGTGGATAAAACAACATAAATTTATTTTCTCATAGTTCTGTAGGCTAGAAATACAGGATGATGGTTCTAGCAGGGCTTTACTTCTCGTGAGGGCTTTCCTCTGGTCTTGCAGATGGCTGCTGTTTCCTCATGTGGCCCTTCATTTGTGTGCAGAGAGAGAGGAAGAGGGAGAGAGAGAAGGGAGGAGAGATAAACAGAGAGAAGACAAGAATGTGGAGAGAGGAAGAGAGAAAGGGAAAAGAAAAGCAGATCCTTTTCTCTTTTTATAAGGCTATCAGTTCTATTGGATGAGGCCCCTCATGACCTCATTTAACCTTAATTACCTCCTCTAAATATAGTCACATTATGGATTAGATCAGGGCTTCCACATAGGGATTGTATGGGACCCAGTTCAGTCCACAACAATCACCAGGAAGACTAAATGACATGACAATATATGTGTGTGTGTGTACACAGTAGTGTGTTATATATATATAAAATGTAGTGATTATCTACCATGTGCCAAGTGTAACATTTGGTACTGGAGATAAGTATGAGACACCCCTAGCTATATGGGCTAATATTTTGTTGCAGAAAGGCCAAGAATTAAATGATGACGATGACAACTAAGTAAACAAAATGTTTGTTGCATCAAACAAATTCTGTGAAATTTACAAGTAGGGTAATAATATAAACTGACTGGAAAGGCAAAGAAATACTTCTTAAATAAACTATAGTTTCATAGCACGTCTGAGGAGGTAATATTTGGGCAAAGATCAAAAGAATAAGGGAGCCAGCCCTGTGAAGATAGAGATAAGTGTTTTCCCATGTAGAAGGTGCAGCAAGTACACGTACCCCAAAGAAATAAAGTGTTTCACATCGTAGGAAATGAAAAGTGCCTGGTAAAGCTGAACCAGACCAGGGTCAGGTTTTGCATGGTCTCAGAAGCAAAGGGAATTTGGAATTTATTCAGAATGTTATATGAAATTATGGAAGGAAGAGTTCTAAGCAGAAAATCAACAAAACCTGTACCTCTGTTAGGAAGATTAATTTGGGTGGAAGTGTGGGGCATGGATTACGGGGGGGAGGGGGCAGAGAGGAAATTGAGAGGCCAATAAACTATACAATTAAGGTTTTTGTGTAAATTTTGTGTAATGTGCTAGAAAAAGGTAAGTGCTTTTTGAGCACTTTACTTCCATCTGTCAGAACATAGTACAGTGCAGATTTCATTGGAGTCAAACACCTTACTTCCGTCTAAAAAAAGTGTCATAATAAACGTGTCATGTCCCATTATGAGAAGGATGCTCTTTTGTCTGTGTATGAGCAAGAGACATGGGAACCCTGATGGAAGCAAAGAGAACAATTGGAAGTCTTTTACATTTATCTATGGGAGGACAAAGGGGATGGGTTTAATCTCTATGTCCTTATCCCTAGTGGAAATGCAGATAGGCAGATTGATTCAAAACATATTTAGGGACAAAATTGCAGGGAGAATGGCAACTGGAATTAGAAGATGAGGAAGGAAAGAATCCAAGATTTTCTTTCAAGACAGATTTTCACTATGTTGCCCTGGATAGAGTGCTATGGCATCACAGCTCACAGGAACCTCAAACTCTGGGGCTTAAGCAATTCTCTTGCCTCAGACTCCCAGGTAGCTAGGACTACAGGTGCACACCACAATGCCTGGCTATTTTTTTGTTGTAGTTGTCATCATTGTTTGGCAGACCTGTGCTGGATTCAAACCCGCTGGCCCTGGTGTATGTGTCTGGCGCCCTAGCCACTAAGCTACAGGAGCCAAGCCAGAATCCAAGATTATAATTAGGTTATAGAGTTGTGCCACTGTAACAGAAAAAAAAAAAGTTTTTTGATACTATTTAGTTGTCATTGGTGTTGGTAGTGGCAGAGGAGGAGGGATCAAGAACTTTCTGGATCTATGATTTTTGGAGGCTTATTATTTGCAAGGTCAAGCTATGTTGTCATACATATCAGTGGTACTGAATACTGACAGGGATATAATAAAGTTGGTTATCAAGGACCTCACACGCTAGATTAGGGGAAATCAGACATACAACAAATATTCATTAGCAGCTGCAGGATATTTTCAAGAAGAAAAATGGAAAATATGTCTTACATTGACAGATTTAATATTCTAAATTTGACTATTTTGACTATCTGTGAGCAGGCAAAACCATTTAAATTTAGTTGCAGAACAAAATGCAGAAGCAAGTGCTCTGGAGCTGGTATACAGATACCCACCGCGTTGCCCAGGGGATTGACTCTCTGCTGCCCGGAAATCTTAGCTCTGCCTTGTTTTCTGTATTATCACATGACATAATGAAATCGTCACAACTGTGAGAAACAAAGGTTATTATTTGCTCTTTAACCGATAAGAAAATTAAGAATACTATATGGTATGATGTTAATTACAAATTAGGTCATAGAAGATCTTTGGGCAAATCCTTTGCTGATTACAAGGATCTACTACCCAAGGTATTTTGGTGCCACCTGAGAAATGGATAGCAGAATTTACACTTTCCAATACTATGAAAAGGCACTGGTGGCGAAATGGGGCCTGGATGGAAAATTCCTGTTATCATGTATGATTTGAGTATACTCTACTCATATAACCACTAGTCCACTGGGATTTCATGAGGGTCAGATTTATTTAACAGAAAGCAATGATATGAAAACCCCAGATGTTTCTGGGTTTTCATTGTTCTGAGGCCTGGTTTTGCTTAGTGTGAGGAACTTTAATACACAACTGAGAAACATTTTCCTCTGAGAGGAAGAATTGAAATGATCAAATAAACAAGTTATCAAATGCACATCTTTAGAGGTTGTCAAAACAAATTTTATATTTCCTAGGAGTGAAGTCACTGTCACCTGTAATTTCCCAGAAGGGCTTGCTGCAAATTAGATATTATAGTTACCTGAAAAACTGAAGGAAATTGAAAGACTTCTTTTGGGGGAATGATAATTTGTTAAACTAAACATAAGATTACAAATATAATTATCAGCATGAAATATCTTGTAAAATTCTCTGAGCTTCTGTTTCAGGCCTTACCATACGTAGAAGAAGTACACAGAAGGAAAAGTACTCTCCTTTTATTTTCTCTTGTCATGAGATACTTCTCATATCAACAAGACAGTTAATTTTTATAAGTATTCATATAAAAATGAGACTTTTAGTTTAGACTCTGTAATATATTTATGAGTATGACTTTAAAGTACATTAAATCTCCGGAAAAGAAAAAAAAAATCTGCCCTTGTGAGGGTCATGTTAAATTTTCGTCAAAAACTACAATGAAATTTATGTATAAAATTGGATACATTAATCATTATTATTTTATAAGCAACTCACTTCTTGTTATCACTTTCAAAAATGAAAATGAGACCCTTGAAAATTAATATTTAGTTGCTTCTTCCAGAAAAAGTAACTTTTTTTCCTTACATTATAATATCATAAATTACAAAATGTCTAACTCAGCTAAACTGTGAGGTCATTTACCAATTTTGCTTCAGTCTTGGAAAGGTAGTTTTATTATTATCTGTGAAGAGGTTTCTGCCCCCACACCAAGTGAAAGCATTTTGGTTGAAACTGTGTTTAATAAATTTGGGTCTAAAAGACAATATAAAACAAAAGCAAATTCAAGTGTTTTCTTTTTTTTCAAGTAGTTTTTACTATTTCTACTCACCTGTGTTTCTTCTCTGTTTTATCTTTCTAGGAAAAATAATTTTTTAAGAATGAAAACATTTAAGAAGATGAAACTCCTTCAAATTATATTTCATAGATATGAAACTTAGACAGATGAAATAAAGCATTCAAAGTGAACAATTTCAATGACATTTAGTTATGTACAATATTGTGCAACTATCACCTCTATCAGGTTACAGACCATTTTTATCCCCCCAAATGAAGCCCTATGTTCACCAAATAGTTAACACCCATTTCCCCACTGCCCCCACTAATTACTCAATTATTTGTTCAACAAATGAAAAATGCATGAATGAATGAATATGCACTGATGTATTCAGATAATATTCACTGGTACATAATCATTGATGGGATATATTTAGTTGCTGTGATATTTCTAAATTTAAAGTGCCTTTCATGTTAGCATAACTCATGAATTCCAATTCTCAGAGGAATATGGGAGAGTGAATATACAGTGATCAAACTAGAACTGCATTTCTATACTATGTGACAACATTAAACTCTATAAAAGCATATAAAGCTGATGCTTTACTAGGCAAGCTCTCTCTAACTCAGAGAAAAGATTATAATGAAGTTCAAACCAGGAAACCCTAAGTTGATATGGATTACAGCCAAGGAAAAACTTAATGACCCCTGAGACTATCTAAGAATTTTTTATTTTTTGGCAATTATCACCGTTTAATAGGTTTCATGTCTCCATTTTTCATGAATGAATAACTTACAAACTGATTCCAATAAAATTATGAGTTTGTCTTTTGGTCTTAAACTTCTAGGTAGATCCAATTGATGAATTAGTTACATGTGGTGTCTATATTAGAACAAACATATAAATCTTGGAAATACAATTTTCAAAAATTAGTATGGAAAAGGAAATTTACCTCTCTACTCTGTCTTTTTCAGGGATAAAAGTAACAGAGAGAAAGAGAGTATTTTGCTTTACAATTTGCTGTTATCTTGCAGATAGACAGCAAGACCTAGGTCTTAATACACATGAAATCAATATCAATATTATTAGGCTATCTCCCAGAGCATGACTTTTTATATTCCTTTTAATTAAGTTATCTTATCACTTTTTATATGCTTATTCCAATAAGAAATAAAAAAGCAGAAATTGTAGAAGTCAGAGTATTAGTGAGTATGTATCTCTTCTCCAGTTCCACAGATTGCTTTTATATCTGTAATAACATTTCTGTAGCTTAAAACATAATTTAATAACACTTCCTTCTAATAGACTTTTTAAAAAATATTTGCTTAAAATTTTTATCCCTTTCTGCTTCCTACTTGATTCTTTCAAAATTCAAATATTTTGCATCAATCTTATTGTTACAATTTAACTTTGAAAGTCTTTGAAATTTACATAGATTTTCATAATACCATTAATGTAGTTATTATAACATACTTTATTTCATTATACTTTTTCAAAACTATGTAAGAATATCTTAATAATATTATAACATTATAGTAAAAGTTAACCAGTGTCCACCAATTCACTTTTCTTTTCCTTTAATACCATCATGTATAACTTTGACGTGTATTCTTCCAGTCCTTTAAAAATGGAATTTATAAATGCTGTGGATAAAGAATTTATGATGTTGTTTCGTGTGATTTATAAATGTACCTTAATTGTTTTATGTTTTATACATTACTGAATAACTCTTGTTTTTACCTCCCCAATTTTTTTTTCAGATTTATCTCTGTTAAGCTAACTTGTTTATTTTACTGTTCTATGTTTCCTTATAAGTATCATTTTTAATTTATCCAGTTCTCATTTGATAGATGCTTAGTGTGTCTCCAATATCACTCTATGACAATGTGACAGTGAATATTTATGTTCACTTTTTTTTAATTTTGTGTGCTAATGATCACTCTAAGAGTAGATCTCAAGCAAGGGAATTGTTAGGTCATTTTTTGTTAAATGGTAGTCACATTTTCAGCTTCTCTATGCACTGCTGACTTGAATTTCAATTTGGTTGATCAATTTCTATTCTCACTGGAAGTACCTGCAACATTTGACATTGTACTACCATCTTAATTTTTTTTCAAATCCATGGATAAAAAAATTATCTCCATATTTTAATTTTAATTTGCCTGGTGGAAACAAGGCAGTGTCACTGGCGATGCTAATGAGGTTGAGCTAGTTTTATTTATCTATTAGCTATTTCAATGAGATTTTCTAAAAAAGTTCATTTACTGTTCGTACTTTTTGGTAGACAGCTTTGTTTGTTATTTATATTTGTGAATAGAATAATTATTTACAGGTTATTTATGTGTGTACATACTATTTATTTTCTCCCAGTGTTCGATTTGTTTTAAAATGTGAAGTTGAAGCAGTGCCTGTGGCCCAAAAGGGTAGGGTGCTGGCCCCATATGCTGCATGTGGCGGATTCAAACCCACCCTCGGCCAAAATAAAAAAAAAATGTGAAGTTGATTTTGTTGTAAAATTTATACCTCATCTTTATTTATCATTTTCAAGTTTTCACTTTAATTTTTTAAGGAAAGTTTTCTCTCTCTCCTGGCTAGTAAAGTGCTTCAGATCTCAGATAATAAGGCAAGAGTAATTAAATTTGAATCTCAATTCTGTCTCTTATTAACTATGACGGTTAAGTAAGTTTGTTAACCTCCTTATACCATAATTGCCTTTTAGTAAATAGAATAATAAAAAAAAATTAAATTTACCTCTCTCGTGGGGGAGGGTGATAAGGTTATTGATAGAAGTAATAGTTGTAAAGCGCTTGGAATAATGTTTAAGATGCAGGAAGCAGTATGCTATCGATATACTGTATAGTATCTGCTATTCATCTAAAAGATTTATCTGCCATCTTTTAGGCCATTTATTCATCTGAAATATATATAAAAATATATATATTTTTTGAAAGATATTTTTGGATATGTTGTATTATGGTCATTAAATTGTATTTTTTGAATATGGATAATCAATTTTCCTAACAACGTATATGGACTAGCTCATTCTTTGATTACTGCTTAGTGAATCTTATTCTCTTATTAATTCCCATATAAGCATAAATCAATTTTGGGTTCTCTATTCTAGTCCAGAAATATATCTGTCAATTGCTAGGGCTGATTAAATTGTTAAAACTTTGCCAATTGCTATTATACTGCTTAAAGTGTTAAAAATTTATAAAATATTTTGAAATCTAGCAGGGGAATTTTGCCACTTCCAACAAACTTTTTTTTTTTATTTTTCAAAACTGCTATTTTCTCTCTCTCTAAATATACACATACAACATACGTATATATACTGTTATATGTTATTTGCCACATAAATCCTATAATCCAAGTGCTTTTATAAATTTTAAAATTTTAAAATAAATTTGATATAAATTGTAAAATCCTCTTGAGATGGGAATAACATTGAATTTACAGCTTAACTTGGAAAGAGTTGACTTTTTACAATATTTATTCTCTCCATGAATGGATATAGTAATTCTCTATGAAATTAAAATAACATTTTTGGACATAAAACTTTAATTCTGAATCACTGATTCATGTACCTGTAGGATAAAAGTGTTGTGCAATGCCTTCAAGCCACTTAGTTCAACCCCTCTTTTGACAGATGAAGAAATTGAGTTTAGAAAACTATAAAGATTATTTTTCAGGATCAACAAAATACTTAGTGATTTCAGGGATGAACCTCGGTCATCATCTGATTTATTTCAGATTTAGGGGGAGCTTTTTTATTATATTTGGGCAAATGCTCTTACTTCTTAAAAGTACTTACACACCCAGTACTTAATAGGGGGTCCCAAAATAGCAGATCATATTCCTATGATACCATCATACTCATATGATACTATCTCTACTATGGAGGGGTTTAGAGTACAAGAGAAAATGAGAGAAACCAGCAGATACTTTCAGTGCTATATGCTAACTAATAATACTAGAAAAAGGAGTCTAATAAGAAGTAAGCAACGGGCAGGCTTTTATTTTATTTATTTATTTATTTTTATTGCAACTTTTAAGAAAGTACAACTAGGTTATAGTATTTGTATTTGTTAGGTATAGTCCCTCTTGTAGTTGTGTCCCACACCCAGATGGTGTGCCATATACCCCTCCATTGTGCCCATTAAGTGGGAGCATGCCAGTTCGCCTTCCTCTCCTTTCCCTCTTACCTTATTCCCTCTCCCCCAAAATTGCAGTTGAATTGAGCTTTTTTTCCTTGTGTGTATGTTAGATTGTCTACTGGCTTCATATTAGTATTAAGTACATTAAATATTTGGTTGTCCATTATTGTGATAATTTACTGAGGAGAATGTGGTTAATACCAAATATGTAAAGTTTCCATTTGTTATGGCTTAATAGTATCCCATGTGGCGATACATATACCACAGTTTGTTGATCCGTTCCTGGGTTCATAGGCACATATTTTTTCTTCCTTTTTTTTTTTTTGCACATATTTTTTCTTATTCAATTTTCATATTTGATATAGTCACAGGACACTATAAATAACAAATATGTATATGCCTATATAATATGTCTACATCTCCTGTATGACATTACTATATGTGTTACTAGGTAACCTGGGTTAAGAATGAAAGTATGAAGCATGATTATTAAAGGAAATGAAACATTCTGCTCCTGCAAGAGAAAGGGGTTGAGAAGATAAATTATGGTCATCTTATGAGCAAGCTTAGAATTAAAATGTCCCAAAATTCAT
>CAUYQV010076236.1:0-10697 GCA_963574575.1 Galagoides demidoff
TACAGATAGCACACAGTGCTACTTGGCCATAAAAAGAAATGGTGACCTAGTATCTTTTGCAAGAGCCTGGATGGAATTGGAGACTGTTATTCTAAGTGGCTTATCACAAGAATGAAGAAACAAACCCCACGTGTGCTCATTATATTAAACTGGGAATAGTCCACATATACGTATGGGCTTGAGGTAACACTCAACAGAAATCTAGCAGGAGAGAGGGGGTGGGGGAATGGGTAAATTCACATGGAGCAGGTGCAAAGCACATTTTCTGGGTAAAGGGCATCCTTGTAACCTGGCCTTGTAACCTAACCTCAGTGAGTACGATGCCAGCTGCATACACTGAGGCTGGGAGGTTGGAATCCAGCCTGGGACAGCTAAAGCAACAATGACAACTGCAACAGAAAAATAGCTGGGCATTGTGGCGGGCACCTGTAGACCCAGCTAGTTGGGAGGCTGAGGCAAGAGAATCGCTTATGTCCAAGAGTTTGAGGCTGCTGTGAGCTGTGACGCTACAGCACTCTACTCAGGGCGACAGCTTGAGACTCTGTCTCAAAAAAAAATACAGAAGCACATTATGTAATCAAAATATTTTTATCCCCATAGTTTGCTGAAACTAAAAAAAAAAAAAAAAAAAAAAGAACAGAAAAGATTTCAATTCCCTTGTCAGATTAACCATCCTACTGGATTTTAAAAAAGATGCATATAGTAAAAGTATCATAATAATGAAAAAAATTATCATAGCCATCATCTCCCATAGTTACCCCATTCTCTCACCCTGGTTACGGCACCATCTGCAATCTATTAATTTAGCAAAAATCTGTACTGCACCATTATTCACTGTAATTCCCACGTACTTTAGATTCTACACTGTTCACCCATGTATTTTCTGCTTGATACCTTGTATTCTTTGATTGAAATCTCATTTGCTCTCAGACCACCTGTCCCCAGGACAGAGAGTGACAGAGAATAAAAAGTTATATATATAAAAACATATATACATATAAATTTCTTTTTCTTTTTTTTTTTATTTTAGGCTCCTTTATTCCATGAATATTTATAAAACATCAACTATAGGCAAAACATTGACATAATCATTGAAGATAACATTGGGACAAATATATCAATTTTATGAGGAAACAAAAGCATTATCTACAAATCAATTATGAGATAAGTTTACTCATTACACCACTCCTGGTAAAGTTGAAGATCCTAGCTAATACAATTATGATAACTTAAAAATCCTAAAGGTTTGTAAAAAAAAAAAAAAAAAACAAATTTCATTACTTCCAAGTTACCAAGTTACTTGTAAGTTACCAAAAACAATAGAAAAATTCAGCAATGTAGCTAACTTCAAAATAACTATACAAAATCAATTATATTCCTATATAAAAAAGAATTACAAAATAATCTGAGAAAAAGAAAGACAGCATTGTATCAGCAACCAAAATAGAAAGTACCTATCAATATAGCTTTAACAAGAGCTGTACTTTTTTTTTTTAAATATAAAATCATGTACTACTTGTTTGTTACAGAATACACGAGGCAAAATACAAATAGCAAACAAATTTTTTCCTTATTATGTTTTTAACAATTTAAAAAAAGATGACTAATATATATAAATAAAAGTAAAAAATAATTTCTATAAATTCTAACTTTCTATATTTACATATATATACATGTGACATTTCTCTTGGTGAAGATTCCACTGTGTATCGTTTTCCACGGTAATAAAAAACAACGGCAATCATATATTTTTTTTTTTTTTTTTGCAGTTTTTGGCTGGGGCCGGGGTTTGAACCCTCCACCTCTGATTTATGGGGCCAGCTCCCTACTGGTGCCATTCAACACTACAGGTGCCACAGGTGCCACCCACAATCATATTTTCCACAGAATTCCACATTCAACCCCTAAATTTCTGTCTTGTTTCTTGCTTTGTTTTGTACCAGACTGCAAGCATAATTCTAGATAGACACAACTAACTGCTTCACAGCACCGACCTTCATCTATAAATTATCTTGCCAACTGGTCTAACTTTAAAGGTCTGACTGATAAACTCCTATTTCCCTCCAAGTAGGAAAATTTCCTCCATGGGAGCCCTTTCTGTTTACCCTGCCACTATCATTATCTCTTTTAAAGATGCTCCAATTAGGGTTTTGGGGTCATCGTTTTTTTTGGAGTTATTCATGTCACGGTCACAGATAACTTCACAGAGCTGAATTCTCTTTTCAATTCTCCATCTCTGTCTCAAAACAGCTCCGCTGAAATCTTGCAAACTGATCTTCACCATCACACACTCCTGTAGAATTTTCCAGTGGTGTGTTTTGTGGTTCGGAGAAAAAACCCTATGTGATTTTCATCTTTTAAGAGTTATTGAAATTTTCTTTATGGCCCAGTTTTGGTCCACTCTGTTGAATATCCAGCATGTTCTTACAAAGGATGTGTATTTTAAATTGCAGACATAAGGTTTTGTCGACAGCAATAAAGCCAGTTGGCTGGTCGTGTTTTTGGTTGTCAGTCGTAATGTTCTACTGATTTTGTGTCTAGTAAAACTATGGTTTTCCTCGGAAAGCTGTTAAACTCCCGATGACATCTTGCTTTTCTCTCTTTTCTTCCTTGAGTTTCTGCAGCTGAATCTCCAAATGGCAATTGTGAACTCAGATCTTGGACAACCATTTTTTGTTTGTTTGTTTAGTGCGACGAACACTTGAGCTGTTTCTGATTCTTTGAAATTAGGGAAGAGGAGGTTACAGAAGAATGAAAACAAGATTCGGTGAGCACAAGCAGAGAGATGTGAAGCCTCCCAGAGATGGGTTCTGCTTTATCACACGGTAGGACTGGAAGGATTTTCTTGGGAGAGGAGAGAAAAGGCCTGACCCCAAACAACTGTGCCACATGCCAGTCTCTGAATGTGGACAAAATCTCCAAGCTCTATAAAATCAGCTGAACATTTTTACCAAACTTGCACCACTGATGTGATGAACAGGTGTAAAATTAGTATAGAATGATGGCTACCAAGTATGAAAGAGTTTATTTTTTTATTTGTGTGTGTGTTAAAACTTTTGTATTCTTCATTCAGAAAGATTCACGTGTACCCATATAAGATAAACTATAGACACTCAATATAAATAAACACAGCGTCGCCAGTGATTTCCATAGGAGGATTACATGTCTGTGTTCCTTCTGATTGTGTTAGCTCTGCTAGGGATTTTTTTTTTCCAGTTTCTGGCCGGGGCCAGGTTTGAACCCACCACCTCCGGTATATGGGGAGACGACCCACTCCTTTGAGCCACAGCCTCAACCCTGGCAGGGATTTTTTTGATTTCCCTGGAAGTGTTTGGGAATATAACCATGCCTTCCATGAAGTTAATCTACATAGCTTTGGTGTTGCAGACTATCATGTCTGTTCTGCTCCTCTTTTTTTTTTATTTTTTAATTCTTTATTAAATCATAATTGTGTACATGTGTACATTAATGCATTTATGGGGTGCAATGGGCTGATTTGATATACAATGTGGAATGCTTACATCTAACTGGTTAACATAACTATCTCCTCACTTATTTGCTGTGGTGAGACATTCATATTCTATTCTTAATAGTTTAGAAATGTATCATTGCATTATGTACATTGGGAGAGGTCCCCTCAAATACCCTCCCTCCTCCTGGCATCCCCATTACCCTCCTCTTCTCTCCTTCTTTCTGGACTATAGTTGGGTTTTACCGTTCCTATAAATACTGATTTCATAGTAGTGTTGAATACATTGGATACTTTTTTTTCCCATTCTTAAAATACTTTCCTAAGATGAATATGTTCCAACACCATCCAGGTAAACATAAAAGATGTGAAGTCTCCATCCTTTTCATGGCTGCATAGTATTCCATGGTGTATATATACACCACAATTTGTAGAAATGCAAATCAAAACCACTTTGAGATATCATCTAACTCCAGTAAGATCAGCACACACAACAAACTCCCCAAACTACAGATGTTGGTGTAGAGGCAGAGAGAAGGGAATGCTCTGCACTGCTGGTGGCAATGTAGGCTAATATGGCATTTTGGGGAACAAAGTTTGCAGAATACTCAAGGAACTAAAAATGAACCTACCTTTTGATGCTGTAACCTCTCTATTAAGTATTCACCCAGATTATCAAAAATCATCTTACAACACAGACACTTGCACCAGAATGTTTATTGCAGCCTAATTCCTAATGGCCAACTCATGGAAGCAGCCCAAACATTCTGCTTCTCCTCTACACAGTTTCTCTCACTCTGGACACTTCTTCTTTTTTATTTTTTTTTCCGAGATAGAGCCTCAAGCTATCCTCCCTGGGTAGACTGCTGTGGCATCACAGCTCACAGCAACCTCCAACTCCTGGGCTCAAGTGATTCTCCTGCCTCCACCTCCCAAGTAGCTCCAACCACAGGCGCCCACCACAACGCTCAGCTATTTTTTGGTTGCAGCCATCATTGTTGTTTGGGAGGCCCGGGCTGGATTCGAATCCTCCACCTCAGGTGTATGTGGTTGACACTTTAGCCACTTGAGCCACAGGCGCCAAGCAGCCTTGACACTTCTTAATCTTCCAGCTAAGCCACAATTTAAATAGTTCCCTCCTCTTTCTTGGAACCGCCCCCCCACTAGAGTGGAAATGGGCTATTCAGAGAGAAACACGAGAAAAGCTACCTTTGTTCCAGAATGTGGCCAGATGTCATTCCAGGAAGGTGCTTTTGTTCTGTGCTTGAGTATGAGTGTGTGTATACGGTCATGAGTCATTGAGGACAAGGACCTTTGGACAGACACATGGGCCAGTGTCTTTGCCCTTCTGGAAACATCTCAGAGTGTACTTACTCAATCCTCACTGGTGGTGCCTACTAAAACCAAGGCTATATTGTACCAACTGCTGCTTTTGTGTGACACAAGAGTACAGTGTGATATAACTTCGCTGAATCCCTTAGGCAAGCATAGCACAGTGGTGGTTACATGTGTATCTAGCCTTGTATAATTTTTACATATTTAAGATGAAGCCTTACACTTCATGTTCTGTAAGCTCTGACAATCCGTTTGTATTGACAAGTTTCTCAGTTTCTCAGCCACCAGGGAGGCTGTCTGGGGCCACAGGAGCACCTCCTATTCCCCAGCTGGCTGGAATCGGTTATTTTGGAAGAATGCAAGTGCTCTGTGCATTATTTACAATGTCGTGTGGCTCACTACTGCACAGAAAAGTCTTGTTATGTTAAATAATGACACCGTAACCTCCTTATAGGAAGCCACAGGGCTGTGTGTTGCCATTTCAGGGGCTCTTTGGATAGCAGAGCTGGGGGGAAAAAGACCTTTTGGGAATTTACAATGAAAAGGCAAAATGGGCTTGGCGCCTGTGGCTCAATCGGCTAAGGCACCAGCCATGTACACCTAAGGTGGCGGGTTCGAATCCCCAGCCTGGGCCTGCCAAACAACAATGATGGCTGCAACCAAAAAATGACCGGGCGTTGTGGCGGGCGCCTGTGGTCCCAGCTACTTGAGAGGCGGAGGCAGGAGACTCACTTGAGCCCAGGAGTTGGAGGTTACTATGAGCTGTGGTGCCATGGCACTCTACCCAGGGGGATAGCTTGAGGCTCCTGTCTCAAAAAAAAAAAGAAAGAAAAGGCAAAATGAAAAGAGAACTATGGCCTTGTTTGCACTTAACCAAATACCCAGTATGCATGCGTGGAAACACACACATTTTTGCAGAAGGAAAGAGGCCGCTGTCACACAGAAATTCAGTGTTATGTTACTCATAATTTTCTCAGAAATGGCTTGTTCATAAGAACATAACTTAGAGGAATATGCAGATATCAACTCAAGATTGCATGGGAAATCTATTTAGAACATTTCATATGGGAACAATTGAAAACGTGTTACACTAATAAAACCTAAAAAAAAAATAGGCCAAGAAAATGATAGCATTGCCATCGTCTGAGAAGGCCGTAGTGAAAGCAGAAATGGATTACGAAAATCAACAGAAAGCACGTCATACACTTACTTGTATACTATGTTCACACACTGCTGAATAATTCAGGGGTCTAAAAAAATTCGTGGAAGTGTGAAAACATTTGCGATGGAAAGACGTTAACGATGTTATATGGCAAATCTCAGAAATAAGGCAAAAGCAGCATGTTGAGTGGGATGGAAAACGGCAGCGTATTTGGAAATCACGGAAAATATATTTAAAAGCGAGGGTAGCAGTAAACAGAGAGAATTAAATATCAGGGTTGTTCTCCCCTTTCCCCATATTCTTGGGACTCCATTTGGATTATAGTTTTCCTATGATAGTTAACAATTAGTTTTTTTGTTTTTTTTTTTTGAGACAGAGCCTCAAGCTATCCCCCTGGGTAGAGTGCTGTGGCATCACAGCTCACAGCAACCTCCAACTCCTGGGCTCAAGCGAGTCGCCTGCCTCAGCCTCCCAAGTAACTGGGACCACAGGTGCCCGCCACAATGCCCCAGCTATTTTTTGGTTGCAACCGTCATTGTTTTGGTGGGCCCGGGCTGGATTCAAACCCGCCACCTTAGGTGTATGTGGCTGGTGCCTTAGCCGCTTGAGCCACAGGTGCTGAGCCAAACTTTTAAAGTAAAGTTCTAGAAGTTTGCTTCAGTTTCTCTTAATTTTTTTTTTTGAAGGACAAACTTTGGACTCAGTCAGTTATTACTGATAATATACATTAAGAAAGACCAATATTTTCTAATATTGGAATATATATATATAGTTTATATAAAATTAACTACCATTTCATATTTGACAATGTTTCCTATAAAATATATCTTTAAACAAGATAACAAGTTAAACAATTTTAAAGACAATATATAATTAATTGGATTACATGTAAATTCTTTTACAAATTTTTTATGAGTTTTCATTTTTCTTTCTGTTTAATTTCTTTCACTTTCAAAAACTTATTTTTTTACAAAACAAGATCATAGTGTTCTATGAAGTTAATTACTTACTTGGCTAGACTAATGATTAGAAGGTTTAAAAAGCAAGAATCTCATTTTTTGATGAAGATTTAGTTTCCCAAACAATTTAAACAATTAAACTACTACATTTTACAAATGAGGAACAGTTTATGGAATACAACATTGATACAGGATTTTGTCTTTTAGGGTTAAACAGAGATCCTTCCCATTTTCAGGTTCAGGTGAACTCAGAAATTTGACTCCCTGTTTCTTTTTTCAGAATTTATCTTTCAGGCACGGTGGGCTGTACCCTGCAGACCACACTCTCTAGGTAAGTTCACAGTCAAAGCTAATAACCTCAGAAATATTACACAGGTGACAATTTTATAATTTTTAGACACTTGGATTTTAATAACAGGCTTAAAATTAATTTTATTTCTTTTTCTTTTTTTTTTTTGAGACAGAGCCTCAAGCTGTTGCCCTGGGTAGAGTGCTATGACATCACAGCTCACAGCAACCTCCAACTCCTGGGCTCAAGCAATTCTCCTGCCTCTGCCTCCCAAGTAGCTGGGACTACAGGCACCCGCAGCAATGCCTGGCTATTTTTTGGTTGCAGCCATCATTGCTGTTGGCAGGCCCAGGCTGGATTCGAACCTGCCAGCTCAGGTGTATATGGCTGGCACTTTAGCCAGTTGAGCCACAGGTGCCAAGCCAATTAATTTTATTTCAAAGGAAACAATAGTTGTCTGAACAATAAGTTTCTTGAGTTATTCCTGTTTAAAGTTTTCTGTTTTTTTTTTAATCTTACAAGTTTTGAGGGTTTTTTTTTTAATGCTTCATTACAGTTTTCAGCAGGGTGGATTTCTCCATGTTTTCCTTTATTTTCCCTCAGATAAACTACAGACAAATCTCAGCTGGGGTAAAAACTGAGATACTGACAGGCGCCACTCACACAATCATTTCCACCCTGTGGGGGGTGAGGGGCACGAAAGCCTACCTGTTGTTATTTGTTTCAGTGTCAAAGCACTCACATGTACACAATTTCAACCTTCTGTTTTGTTTTTTTTTTTTTTTAACTAAATGCTGGGAGGTTTTAAAGGGACAAGAAGTTTATTCTTTGGCACAGATTTAATGTTCAACACAATTGCACAATTGGGGTTTAACAGTCTCACTGGTTTGTGGGTATACTTCTAACACTGCCTAGTTGGCAGCCTGGACTCTTTTTTTTTGGTCTGGGAGGAGAGATGGCTAAAAAATGGAGTAATTGTAAATAGCCGTGCAGTGGGTCAAACAGTGATGTGGGGGGGGGGGGGTGCTGACCAGAGTGTCCTGGCTTTTCTGTCATCACCTACCAGTTCTTTAGGGGTTTTTTGTTTTGTTTTGAGACAGAGTCTTACTTTGTCACCCTCTGTAGAATGCTGTGGCATCACACTGCTCACAGCAACCTCTAACTGCTGGGCTTAGGTGATTCTCTTGCCTCAGCCCACCCCAAAGTTTGGCTATTTAAGCTTACAGGGAATTGGAGACATTCCTTAGAAACTTGATTGTATATTTATCACTCTTATTTGTAGAGAAAATATCTTTAAAACGCCTTAATAATAATGCCTTAATAAACAACTCAGTGAGGTATCTGCCTTAGAAGATACTCATTCTAAAAAGACAAAAGTGTTGGGTGGCGCCTGTGGCTCAGTGAGTAGGGCACTGGCCCCATATACTGAAGGGTGGCGGGTTTGAAACTGGCCCTGGCCAAACTACAACAAAAACAAGAACAAAAAAAAAAATAGCCCAGCCTTGTGGCGGGCACCTGTAGTCACAGCTTTTCAGGAGGCTGAGGCAAGAGAATCACCTAAGCCCAAAAGCTGAAAGTTGCTGTGAGCTGTGACACCACAGCACTCTACCAAGGGTGACAAAGTGAGACTCTGTCTCTTAAAAAAAAAAAAAAGTGTCTGTGAAGCATAGAGAGGTACAAAAAGGCACACTGACAATACCACAATGGACAAAAAAAAACTAAACTGATAACCAGAGAAATTAACCGGATTAACCAGAGAGACTCAAACCAGGGACCCAGACCAGAGGGACTAAAGGGCTGGAAGGACAGTAAGGCGGAGGGTTGAGGATGGGATCCTTCACCTCTTCAGGCTTTGGGAGGATAGGGTGGTGCTTTTGAAGAGACTTTGTTAACTGTAATTCCTAGATGGATAGAACAAGCACAGAGACAAGCTGGGGGTTATTCACTGATTAGGTTCATATGTCAATGTAAGGAAACTGATTAGGGTGGTCAGGCTTTCTGGTGACTGCTTTCCAAACCTGTCAGCATAAGAAAGAATCAAAGGAAACTGTGGGAGGGCCACCCCACACCAAAGGCTGGCAACAGACCAGAAGTATAAACTATAGTATGTTAACTAGACAAACAACATGGAATACAAATGAACAAAAGTATATGAATCTAAATTGCACATTTGAGGCCAGGGCTTCCTACTGGCACCCCCACTCCCCCCACCCCCGCTCCCAAACAGCCAATAGCCCAATAACCCAGCATTCCAATTTCTGACAGGCCAATAGCCCAGGAGTCCAAGGTTCCTATCTTATAGGTTTAAGGGACTAACCTCAGGCATAACCCCTGAGGTTAGAAATTAAAGTCCCTTGTCACCTGCCCTCTGCACTCCAACTTCTCTGAGGCCTGAGGCCAAAGCACTGATGTCTCAGTGGCAGTAACATCTGACATTGACAGGGCCAATGTTCCCCAGTATTCTGGTGTTTCTAGCCACAGGTCGCTCTACCAACACACACCTCTAAGAGCCTCTGACAGGCCAATAGCCCAACAATCTGGGGTTCCTGTCCAAAGCTCCTGTCCCTTTGGCCTTCCCTCAGAGGTCCCTAAGGACCCTACACAATTCACAACAAATGAACACAACAAACAGTTATATATTTCTACAACAGTCCACAACAACAAATGAGCACAACAAAAAATAAACACAATAGTTCCACTAAATGTCTGCAGACACTAGCCAAAAATAGATATTTAAATGGCTTACCTCCAGAGGTAGACTCACAGGTGAATTTAGAGGTGACTGTCAACGGGTCTACTGAGGGCTCTGGGTCCTCCAGAGGCCCTGGAATGTTTCCAGGGGGCACCTCCCCTCAGAGGGACCACAGCCTGTCTTGGAGGCCATCTGAGGATCGGTAGTGCCAAGGTCTGGAGATCTCGCTGGGGCCTCCCAATGTTGTGCCCAGGAGTTTCACAAAGACCACACTGCCAAACAAGCCAAATTTACAGCACAGTCCTTTTATTGAAGAGCCAGCTGGCAACTGTCTCAGTGTCCCAACATGGGGTTTTTGAGAGCAGCCCCAGGTGCTTAAGGGGTTGGGTTTTTAAGGTTTAGTCTGCATCCTGGTTGGAATACAGGCTGTCCAGGTGCATTCAGGTGCGGGTAGCAAGCAAGCATTGTACAGAAGCAAAATTTTGCAGTTAGCCATACATCATACATCTTTGTTTTAATATTTTCCCATACATCTCAGTTCCAGTACTTTTCCTCCATACATCTTTTTTTTTTAATTTTTTTTATTGAATGGTAACTATGTACATTAATGCACTTCTGGGGTACAGTGTGGGGTTTTCACATGCAATCCTAAATACTTCCATCAAACTGATCAACACAGCCTTCATGTCATTTTCTCAGTTATTGTTTATACCTTTTATATGAAAGCTATAACCATACATCTTTGTCTCACTATTCTCTCCACCTGATATTGTTTAAAGGTTAGTCTGGGG
>CAUYQV010076240.1:0-45186 GCA_963574575.1 Galagoides demidoff
GGGCTCAAGCGAGTCTCCTGCCTCTGCCTCCCAAGTAGCTGGGACCACAGGCACCCGCCACAATGCCTGGCCATTTTTTGGTTGCAGCCATCATTGTTGTTTGGCGGGCCTGGGCTGGGGATTCAAACCCGCCACCTTAGGTGTAGGTGGGTGGCGCCTTAGCCGATTGAGCCACAGGCGCCGAGCCTTATTAATGTCTCTTACCCAATGATATATTGGATTTTGGGGTCTTCCTTTGTTGATTAATTTGAGTTCTCAATAGACCCTAGCTAGCAATTTTTTGTCTAATGCATAATATGCAAATATCTTTTCCCATTCAGAAGGCAGTCCATTGGCTTTGGTTCTTGTTTCTTTATCTGTACAGAAGCTTTTCAGTTCAATTAAGTCCCATGTGTTCACTTTTGTTGTTGTGGCAATTGCCATGGAAATCTTCATAAAAGCTTTCCCCAGGCTGATATATTCAAGTGTTTTCTTGACACTTTCTTTGAGGATTTTTATTGTTTTGTGTCTTAGATTTAAATCTTTTATCCATCTTCAATCAATTGTTATAAGTGGTGAGAGGTGAGGGTCACTTTCAGTCTTTTGAATGTGGTCATCCAATTCTCCCAAGACCATTCATTGAATAGGAATTCTTTCCCCCAGGTATATGTTCTTGTTTTGTTTATCAAAGATCAGATAGCTGGAAGATATTAGTTTCATCTCATGGTTTTCTATTCGGGTCCAAATGTCAATGTCTATTTTATACCATACTGTTTTGATCACTATGGCCTTGTAGTATAGCAGAAAATCTGATAGGGTGATACCCCTGGCTATGTTTTTAATATTAAGCATTGCCTTTGCTATGCAGGGTTTCTTCACATTCCATTCAAAATGAAGAATTATTTTTTCTAAATTTCAAAAGTATGATGATGATATTTTAATGGGGATTGCATTGAATGTGTAGATTGCTTTGAGAAGTATAGATACTTTCAAAATGTTGAATCTTCTCAGCCATTAACATGATACATTCTTCCATTTGTTAATTTCTTCTGCTATTTCTTTTCTTGGGCTTTCATGATTTCCTTTGTAGAGGTTCTTCGCCTGTTTTGTTACATATATTCCTAGGCATTTCATTATTTTAAGTTACTGTGAAGAGAACTGTGTCCTTTATTAGCTTCTCAGCTGGGCTCTTATTGGCATATACAAAGGGTACTCATTTGTGGACATTGATTTTATATTCTGAGACATTACTGGGAACTGGTGATGAATTTTCTTGAACTATGACTGATGGATTCTGGGATCAAAAGGTACATGGACAGGCCCTGAGATGAACTCCATTAATTGAATACTACCTGGTGGGAGTCCTGAAATTGGGAAAGGCAAATGCAAAAAACAGTAAGCGTCCAGGCTGAACTTTCCCTATGTTTCATGCCTTGGTTATAGGACCTTTGGTAATGTTTCAGAAAAACTTTGGGTGGTTACATTGAGGAAAAATATAAGCTCTTTAAGGTTATAACATTCAGGAAAACTTCCAACCTTAAGGTATTCAAACTACTCAAATGTTTTTCCCATAATTGCTGGATAAAAAAATGCTGAGCCAGCTATTGTTTTCCCCGCTAGACTGTAATTGCTTTAGAAAGTGTATTAATAGATAATTTTGAGAATTGTGATTAGCCACTGTAGACTGAATTAATGGCTACTGATAGGCAGCTGTCTAATGAGTTTCTTCCCTTGGAGTTAAAGTCTTTCTGAAAAGATTTACTCAGGGATAACCACATAATATGAAAGACGATCACAGTCACTTCCTGAGGTATTAAAATATTATTGTATGGTCTCCTTCCCTCCCATTCCATATTTAACCTCCTTCTATTATTTTGGCTTTTCCCACAGGCTGAAGTTCAAAACCCTTTGATCCTGATTTTTAAGGCCTTTACATTTGCCTGTAGCCTGACTTTCAAGTCCTCTCTTCATTCTGACCCCAAACATCTGAAATACTCAACAGTCATACAAAACTCTTTTCCTTTCCTTCAGGAAACATGTCTTTTCCTTCCCCCACGAAATATCCAATGCTAGTTTTTCAAACTGAAATATCATCCTCTTATCCTTTCATATGCCTTTCATAAGGGCGATGCAAGTTATTGTCTTATCTATGAAGATTTCCCTTATATTAATAATTGTCATTACTTTTTCAGTGTGCACTCTGTGTCAGGCATTTTCTAGGGGCTTTTTTTATATTTAAACCTCATTACTAATCCAAAATCCAAATTCTACCAGTGAGATGTTTGAAGATCATTGAAGTTAAATGTCCTGTCCAAGATCACATAGCTTGTAAATGGATGAGTCAGAATTCAAACGAAGGTCTGTCTAACTCCAAAATTCATAGTCTTGATTACTATGCATACTGCACATAAATAAATACTGGTTTGTCTTCTCTCGGCAAAGTGAATGATTTCCTCCCCCATGCTCCTTAGTCATTCCATTCTTTGCCACTTCTCTGTTTGTACTGTCTATGTGCCTGTCTCCCCTGTTAATCTGTGAACTCCTAAAAAGCAGCGATTGTATCTTATTAATTTCTTCATCCTTAGCATCTAAAACTGTGCTTAGCCCTGACCAAATTCTCAGTAAACATTTCATGTTCTGAGGCTGAGGGCTACAAATGATGCAATATATTAATATCTCTGCCCAAAGTAACTTATGATTTATTCAGCCATACTAAGTATACTCATGGGGAAAAAACAAAAGGAGAGAAATTCTGGTTCTGTAACTAAACGTACTCAGAGCCCTAAAGAGGATGTTGGTGTCACTGTTTTTGCTGTAACTACATTTATTTGTGCTTATTATCCTATCTTGAGATAAAATAGGCAAAAGCATCATTGAAGTAAGCTGAAGTCAAAGGAAGTGTTTGTGAGAGGAGAAGTTCTGAAAGCCTTGTGTGTTGGTGCTTTAAGCAGAAGTACTATAGTTTGAATGCCCCATTCAAGACTCATGTTGAAATTTAATTGCCATTGGATGGTGCAAGAATTGGAGCTGTTAAGAGATTAGGCTATCAGAGCTCTGACCACACAAATGGATTAGGAGTGGGTTATTATAAAAGCAAGTTTGGTCCTCACTTCCTCATGCATTCTTCTCCTTTCTCGCCCTATTTGCTTTCCCCCGTGAGATGATGCAGCACAAAGTCCTTTGCCAAATGCCGGCATCATGCTATTGGACTTCCCAACTTCTGGACTTAGGGGCCCAATAAATTTCCATTCATTATAAACACCCAGTCTGTGGTATTCCATTATAGCAACGCAAAATGAACTAAGACAGTAGCAAGGCTAATGTGACTGCCTGGGGCTCTGCCCTAAGTAAGGAGACCATCACTATTGAGCTTTTGCCAAGGCATCAATGTGTACATCAAAGAAAACCCATACCAGCAGGCCTGGTCAGAGGTATCAGTGTGTGGTAAATGCAAGCATTTACTTAGAGGTGTGCAAATTTGAACTCTAGCTCTGGCCCTCACTAGTTATGTCAACTTGCTATTTTTTGTTTGTCTCTAATTTCCCTTATTAGTAAAATGGGGGCAATATCAATATATATCACAGGATGTTGAGAGGGTAAATATATGTCAAACACATCAAACAGTGCCTGGAGCAGGGTTAACGCTCAGTCTGTGCCTGCTTTTATCACTGATTTTGATTTGGTTTCTCCTATGTCTGCTTTCATGAATTGTGTATATTAAAGGTATATGATTAATTCAGGCTTCCTGAAAGTCAGTAATACTGACTTATTAGTTTTTAATCTTATTTTCCCTCCAATTTGTGTTGGTTAACAAAAATATGATACCCAGCTAAGTAAAATCTCCAGGTGAATAAGACATGGGTGTCAAAAAACTTCAGAGTTAGAACTACAAAGGATTTAAGAACTTAATTAACAAAATCCCTTTTCTTTGCCAATGGGGACAGCAAGGTTCAGAGAAGTACAGTGGATTGCCCAAGGTCACACAAAAAGTTAATGGTGGCATTACAGCCATTAACCATGACATAGTCTATCATTTATTTAAAGAAAACCCTATTAGTCAGAGCTGAAATACATGGTCATGAGAATGAAGCAGGATGTACCACTATACCGGAAACACCCTTTCTTAGAAGTGTTCAAATTTCACTTCAATTAAGCATTTGAACTATTGTTTTAATGGTGGAAGAATCTGTACTGGTCTATGTAATCATTTTTGTAGGTTGTTCTAAATATGATATTTTGTTATTGTTGCTTCATATGGTCTCAAGATTATTTATGCAAACTAGATTTGGATTGCTGATATATTTAAATAGAGTAACCTAGAAAAGAGACATTTTGGAAAATTCTGGATGGACGGAAAAGAACATGTGCATGCCATTTGAAAGGTCACTTGCTTATAAGACAGTCAAGTGCTAGTAAAAGTAAGGGCTTGCATTTTAAATTACTTACTCCTCAAGAGACTATTCAGAAGCTTATCATGATAATACCCAATTCAATATTAAGATAGCATTGTAGCTTTGGTTGCTATGGAGATAATGGAACTCCAACAGAAGCTAAAGTAGACTGCTCTTCTGTTGTCAGTATGTAAAATGCAGACTCATACGCATATCATTTTATAATGCCTTTTCTGGTAATTATAAAATGATATACGCTTATTGTTTATAATTTAGAAAATGCAAATATTTTCTACTATTCTATAGGTTGTCTTTTTAGTCTGTCTATTATTCCCTTTGTTGTTTTAGAAGCTACTTAGTTTTACATTAACCCCATTTGTCAGCCTTTCCTTTTGTTGCCTGGGATTTGGAGATCTTATTCACAAAATCTTTTCCCAGATCAATGACCTGAAGCATTTTCTCTATGTTTTCTTCCCTTTTTTTACAGTTTCAAGTTTTACACTCAAGGTATTTCATCCATTTTATTTGATTTTTGTGTGTGATGAGATGTGGGTGTCTAGTTTCATTCTCCTACATGTGGATATCTAGTGTTTTGAGAATCATTTATTAATAGTACTGTATTTTTCTCAATGAATGTGATTTGCATTCTTGTCGAAAATAAGTTAGCTAAAAATGTGTGCATTTATTTATGGTTTCTGTATATGTTACATTGGTTATAAATATGGATAGACTGTCAAAGTTTCATCAAACAGAGGAAAATACTGTCTTTTTTAAGTTAACTTATAAGATTTGTATATGGAAAAACATAAGCAATGTGGGGTCTTTTATTTAAGGAGAAATGGTTTATATTTTCTCCTGAGAAACTAGTTTTATTTTGCGGCCATGAAGATATTATAAGTACCCTCTTCCTATTTTGTGGATATGGAGACATTATAAGTACCTTCTTCCTATTGGCTGCTCTGTATTTTAGACATAACCAGTTTATGCACTTTAAAAAATTTGGGATTTAAATTACTTACTCCTCAAGAGACTATTCAGAAGCTTATCATGATAATACCAAATTCAATATTAAGATACCTGACTCTTGAGTTCAATTTGCCTTCTTACATGGTTAACTTTGTCTCAAATTTCTTTTATGTGTATTTCACATTGTGATACTATATGTATATTTTTAATTTCCTTGGGGACATAGTGGGGAATAAATACATAAAAAATAAATGACTGGCAATCTTTATAATGGTAAGTTCTGATTTTACCAGAAGGAAGGATGTGTGGAAATAAGGACATAATTATTAATATAATTTTCTTCATAACACACATTTTTTTATTTAGTAGAACTTTTATTGGACAATTCTCAGCATTGTTTCCAGTTTACCTTATTATCTTTCTAACCTTTGAGTTTTCTAGCAGGTGAAGTGATATTAATACCTTGTTCTACTAGAGTTTACAAGAATAAATGACATGCTGTTGAGAGTGTGCTTGAGAGGTGTAAATAGTCAAAGATATTCATTTCTCTCTCTTTTGGCTGAATGTAGGTAATAAAATATTGAAAAATGTACAAATTTAAGCAGAGAAAAATGTTAACTACCTAAATGTTAGTAGTTACTGATGAAATTGCATGTGTAATGATGTCTGTCAAGAGGGTGATTATCTAAAGGACAATTAGTCTCACCAGAAAACACTTATTGAAATTTATTTTTAGGGAAATGAACCTGAAAATATCACATGAATTGTATTTGACAATTATACTTGATTGGAAGCTGCTGAGCTGAAGAGCAGGATGATTATATGAGTGGACTGAACAGTACTGCTCAAATGCTCACAGTCTAGCACTTTCTGCTACCAAAATTCCCTCAGGATAAGGATCCCTATATTTATCAAATATAACAAATGTACAAAGCAAATGAATTAACTTGAACATCTTATGTACCATATGCACATCAACTGCTTGACTCATCAGTAAGAATATCTGATGTTTGCAAGCACTGTTTCACATTGAATTTCTTCGTCAGAATCCAGATTAAGACTACCTTATTCCTCCAACCCTGAGCATTTACTTTCTGAACAATGAAATAGGATTTTAAAAGATGGACTTCGTTCATTTCTCTAAGTAGTTAATGCAGGCAACCGTTTGAATGAAGGCCAAACATTATGACTGTGAGAAGACAGATGGTTATAAGGCACTAGAAAAAACAGAGACTCACAAAACTGAATATAACACCAAGAAATAAGTGAATAATATCAGGCTTTCTTTGCATTGGGGGAAAATATGTAGTTCAATGGAAAATCACATGGCCTTCGGTTTACCACTTATTTTCTAAGAAAATATGTGTGCTATTTGTTTGCATCTCTCTTGCCTCTTTTCTCATTATACTTGCAAGTAATTTTTCCCATCTTACTTATATTTTCAAAGACCAAATTTCTTGGTCTTTTTAGTATTTCAATATTTTCCACTTTTCTTTCTTTAATATTATCTAATGTATGTTTATTCTTTTCTTTTCTTTTTTTATTAAATCATGGCTGTGTACATGATTTTGTACAGTCATGGGGTACAGTGTGCTGTTTTCATATACAATTTGAAAAATTTTCATCAAACTAGGTAACACAGCCTTCATGTCATTTTCTTAGTTATTGTGGATTTACTTGACTGAATTTTATTTTATTTAAATAATTCAATCACTTGCTTCTATTTTTCCGTAATAACATTTATACCTATAAAATTTTCTCTGAATACTGATTTCTCTGCATCCCAGGTATTTTAATATTCGGGATAGCTATTCATCTAAGTGTTTTATTTTCTTCCAGTGTTTCTCTCAAATGGGGTGCATATCTGGCCCATGCAAAGTTCTGTGTAATTTTTGACCTCAGCATAGTAGTATAAACTGATTTCGACCAAGACACATTATTCTGGCTCTGCCACTAAAGCAATTAGACCACCTAGAACCGTCCAGATTTCCAAGAATATGAATTAGATCCCTGTCTGTGGTGGTCCTTAAATGCAGGATAACAAGCTTCTAACTCTGTTTATGTTAGAGGTGAGAAACATGCCTAAGTGGAGTAGAGTAAGAGCTTTCTCCAAAAAGGGTCATCATAAGAAGCTAATATCTGTATGCATATACTCTGATTGTGTTTCTTTAACTATGGATGAGTAATCTGTGGTTATGGCTACTTGCTCTTATACAGAAAATCCAATTTTTCTTTTTATCTCAGGGCATTATTTTCAACAATTTTTCTATTTCTTACCTTCATTGTCAATACTCTATTTCTGACCATATAATTTATATAAATTTAATAATATGCTACTGTTTCTTTTTTGTCCATCCCTTTATAGTAAACTCCTCAAAAGTGTTCCCTACACTCATTATCCCCAATTCATTCCTCTTATTTGTTTCTCTATTGAACACACACCATTCAGGTTTTTATCCTGCCATCATAAACCACTACCGAAAGTGTGTTTTCAAGGTCACCATGGTCCCTTCACTGTGCGAAAACCAAAGTTTATTACCCACACTTAGTCAAACTTTATGAATAGGCAGTTGGTTTTCTTTCTTTTCTTTTCTATTTTTTTTTTTTGAGACAGACTCTCACTTTGTCACCCATGGTAGAGTGCTGTGGCTTCCCAGCTCACAGCAACCTCAAACTCATGGGCTTAAGTCATTCTCTTGCCTCACCCTACAAAGTAGCTGGGATTACAGGCACTCACCACAATGCCTGGTTATTTTTTGGAGACAGAGTCTTGCTCTGGCTTCGGCTGGTCTCAAACCTGTAAGCTCAGGCAATCCATCCTCCTCAGCCTCCCAGAGTTCTGGGATTATAGACCTGAGCCACCGTGGCCAGCCAGAATAGACAGTTTTTGATACAGTTATTTATTTCCTTGTTCTTAAATTGGTTTCTGGCACATCACATTCTTGATTTTCTATCTACATGGGTGGCTACTACTTCTTAGTGTCTTGGCTGATTTCCTTCCATATCTCCAACTTCTTAAGTTAAAGACCCTTTGCAGGGCAGCACCTGTGGCTCAAAGGAGTAGAACACTGGCCCCATCTGCTGGAGGTGGTGGGTTCAAACCCAGCCCCAGCCAAATACTGCAAAAAAAAAAAAAAGACCCTTTGCGCTCTCTCTTCAGGAGTCTCACATGAGGACTTTTCTGGGATTTTGTCCCCACATCCCCTTTGTTGTTTCATTCACATTCTGGAATAAGCTAATGGCTAGTCATTCTTGAATGAACAAATGACTCTTCAATAGGAATTGCCAGCTAGGACTTCCCTCTTCATCTCTGAATTATTTTTTTAAACAAATATTTAAATCATTTATTGCCATTAAGTTACAGCACCTCAATATACACAATGCATGGAAATACACAGATAATATGTTTAAATACCAGGGATAAGAACTTAGGTATGTGGCCAGCTGTTGGTTGCCTTGCTGTCATTAAAGGAAAAGTCAAGAGTTCTGAGTACTTAATTCCTAGTAGTTACAAATTTTGTTCTCTTCAATTTTTCACTGAACACATTTTAATAGATAATATACGTATGACTGCAGGTAAAACCGTCATCAGAAATCACTAAATTAATTGCATATTTTGAGGTACTCTTTATGAAAAGTAAAATATTCAGTAAGGCAGCAGAGAGTTAGTTTACAGAGTCTAGACTATTTCTATTAAAATAGAGTTCGGCATTATTTTCCCTAGCAAGACTGTGATGATGGAATCTGTGACTCAGCAGCAGTAGCTGGTGATGCTGTCCCTTTAAAAGCGGGATCTTCATTTTCCCTTGTTATGCAGATGCCTTTTTGATCATCCCATAGCTGATAAGCCGTCCTCCCCGATGATCTGGGCTACTTCATTTATTGCATGGCATGCAAACAGAAGGCAGTGTCGAGGCTGCACCTTGTAGGCAAATCTCATAAACATCAAAGAATAAGAGAGAGCAAATGTCATCTGCCCACTGATAATTCCTAGAGATTTGTTCATGTCATTGATGGCAGACACGGCCAGACCCTAGGCAGCTATTGGACCCCAGAAGTGCGTACTCATAAGGTAGTCCCCGAAATCCTTGCTCCAGACATAGTCTGCTGCTTTCTACACCAGCGGCCAGCCGTGACTGTGCTGGACACCAGCTCCTCCTGCTCCCCGCTGCTGCCTTTGCTTCTTGGAGCCCAAATGATCTCTGAATTCTTGTATCAACTCCGTAGTACTCTTACCCTTGTTTGAATGGTCAACAGATACTGAACACGTTGTAACTTCCTAATGGAACTTTCACTCTCTGATTCTCTCCTTCTATGCTCTTCCCTAACTCCATAAGTCACATCCCCATTGTTTGCAGGTCCTCACACCAACAAATAAATACCTCTGCCTCATACCTGACTTTGAATTAGTCAGCAAATGTATTACCTTTGTCTTCAAATTATATCCAGACTCTTAACACTTCCCACCTCTTCCACTCATAAATACTACTCTGGTCCAAGAGCACATCATCTCTTGACTAGACTATGAAAATAGCCTTATATGGATTCTCTCTAGTTCTGACCCTTTTTATTCGTTCTATTTTCACTCAGAAGTCTGTTTTTAGCATGATCCTGTTAAAATCTTAAGTGTAGTCTGTTTTAGCACGATCCTGTTAAAATATCTCTTCTCTCCTTATGCCCCTATAATGCCTTTTCATCTCTCCCAGAGTAAGAATCAAAGTCTACATAACCTTCCCTCTCCCATTTTCACTACATATTTGTCTTCCACTATTTCTTCTCTTACTCTACTTCAGTCACATTTGCATTGTTATTTTCAAATACATCAGGTATGCCTTTGCACTTGCTCTTTCCTCTGTCTGGAATGGAATTTTTTCTGAGATGTCTGAAAAGTTCAGTACTCCCCTTCTTTAAGACCCTTATCTGCCTATCATCTCAGCGTGATGTCACTTAACTATTTTGTCTGAAATCAAAATTCCCACTTCACTTTCCTTTCTCATTTTATTTTTCTGATTAGCATCATTCATCACATGACAGACGGTAGATTTTACTACTTATATTTAACATTATATAGCTCTGATTTCTTTGTTTCTCTCCTGTGAAAGCGTATCTTTTTTTCTCTTTTCTTCATTGCTTTCTCCCCTCCTTGATGTGTACCATATTATCTGGCATACAGTAGGCCTTCAATAAATATTTGTAGAATGAATGATTGATTTCTCCCATTTGAAACCAAGATTAAAAGGCTTCCCCTGTCATAACCTACTAAACTCTGCTGGTGTAATGGGGCAGACAATGATTCACCTTCGGCAGGAGTATAAATAATACAAAAGCCCTCCAATTACATTCCCAGTCTGCAGGACCTGGATTTCACTTATTCTGTGTTGCCATGCCCTCTCATTGTGGAATCCAACAGCCTTCTTGCTCTCTAGGATTCTCCTCCCTAATTTTAGTTTTTCAGTCCTTCTAACCGAGTGATTTTCAACCAGTGTGCTGTGACACATTAGTGTGCAGTGAGAAGCTCTCAGGCGTGCTGTAAACATTTTAAAGATCATTAATTAAATACTTTTCTAAAGACATTCAAAGCATAGTAAATATATTCTTTTTTTAAACTCTTTTTTTTTTTTGATCAGTATAATTTAAGTGTGCCACAGAAGTTTAACTACAGGTTCAAGTGAGCTGTGAGATAAGAACGGTTGAAAAACACTGTTGTGACCCATCTTTGCCTTTAAGACCATCTGAGGGTTGACTTTTTGACAAGAAATTAGAACGCTTGTCAGGAACTGGAGCTAGATGCATATTTTAACTAGTCTCTCTCTCTCTCTCTCTCTCTATATATATATATATATATATATATGCAAATATATATGCATATTTTAACTAGTCTCTCTCTCTCTCTTTTATATATATATAAAACTATATATAAGGTCAATAACAGGGGAACTGTGTGTGTGTTGAGGGGAGATAATTTGGGAACACCCTGTACTGCTTTTGCAACTTTTTTGTAAATCTCAAACTATGCAAAAATAAAACCTTTATTTAGGGGAATATATAATGTGCAGATTTTTCTGTGCACATTAATTTTCAGTTCATTTGTGTAAATACCAAGGATTGCAAATACTGGATTCCATGTAAGTGTGTATATAGATTTTTAAGAATGTATCATATCATATATATATATATATATATTCCCATAAATAAAGTTTTTATTGTTGCATAGTTCGAGATTTCCAGAAAAGTTCAAAAGCTGTACAGGGCATTCCCAAATTATCTTCCCTCAACATACACACAGTTCCCCTATTATTAACTTTAACCTCTTATGTTAGTACATACTCATAAACCAATATTAATACATTGATATCAATAAACATCCATCACTTATTCAGATTTCCTCAGTGTTTCACTAATGTCCTTCTGTCCCAGCACCACAACCAGGATCGATATCACATTAAATTTAGTTGTCATGTCTCCTTAGGCTCCTCTTGGCTTTGGTAGTTTCTCAGACTTTCCTTATTTTTGATGACTTTAATAATTATTGTGGAGTACTGGTCAGGTATTTTGTAAGATGGTCCTCTAGGAGTTTGTCTGATATTAGTCTAATGATTAAACTGGGACTGTGGGTTTTAGGGAGAAACATTATAGATATAAAGTGCAAATCTCATAATATCAATAGCCCAGACCGCCCACATGATTTATCATCATTGATGTTGAGCTTGTTAATTGAGCAGAAGTCAATAGTTTTCTCCATTATAAAGTTACTCCTTTATTACCCCTTTCCATTGTCTACTTTTTGGAAGGAAGTCACTGGTCATAGCCCATTCTTAAGAAATGGGGAGTTATGCTCCCCCTTCTTGAAGGCTATGTATCTACATGAATTGTTTGGAACTTTCCTATATGTGAGATTTGTCTCTTCTCCTTATTTGTGTTCAATCATATATTTACATAAGTATGACAGTAATTTACTTATTTTGTTGCTGAAGTTTTTCAGCTTTGGCCATTGTTTCAACATTTGATTGGCCCATTTATTTTTTCCATTGAAACACTTTATCATTATGGGCTTTCTTTTCTAAGCAACTGCTTACTTTTTGTCAGTACAAAATGCTCAGGGTTCATTTTATTCCTTTCTTGTTCCACTGTTAGAATTAGTTATTTCTACAAGGAATGCTGGTTTCTTTAGGTGGAAAATTACATCGGAAACCACGATTGGGGCATTAGGTGAGCACAGTGTGGGTAAGTTGTTGGTTTTGGACTCTCTGAGCTGAAAGTGCAAGGAGAGAAAAGTTTATATACTACCACCATATATACACATATCTAAAAATATTTCTATATGGAGTCACATTGTTTACAATAAGTTAAAAATGAGTTCACAGTCATGTCTCTAATTCTAGTTCGTTACCACGTGAATCATTACAGTCTCTTTCCCTTGCTTATTTGTGATCTCTAACACGTATGTTGAGAAACTGGACTTCCACTATTCACAATATGTTTACTAAATTTGTTTAATTCCAGTATGCACGTATAATGCTATCAGAATTTCAGAATTGCTAATTTATTCACCATTGAGAAAAATTTTATGACTGGGGTATAGTGTATCTGTAGTTTCTGAAGACTTCTTTTTTGTCTCGCTGACTCAGCAATTCCCCCTTTCACACGTTTATAATATAGTTAGGTTGTGTTGTCACAGTTTACATTATTTCCTGGGATCCTCTAATTTTATTTTAATTAGCATATATGAATATTCACTCTATATGCTGTATGGTTTTGTTGATTTCCACAAATGCAATATTTGTAACTCCCATGACTGCATCACTGTATATATATATATGTGTGTGTGTGTGTGTGTGTGTGGAGAGAGAGAGAGAGAGAGAGAGAGAGTGTTTCAATTCCCTTTCAAAAATCTCCTGTGCTTCAATTACTCAAGCTGCTTGCCCTGTACCCTTAGCAACTATGATATGTTTATCTTTTCTATATTCCAGAATGCTTTATGTTTGGAACAATACAGCATCCAGGTTTTGTAGATTGGTTTCTTTCATACAGAAAAATCCACTTAATATTTGTCTATGTCTTTGTCTCTGAGATCTATACACCTACTGATTATTCCTTTTTATTGCTGAATAACATCTCTCTGTATGGCTGTACCGTAGTTGGTATATCGGTACACCTACTGGGTAACATCTTCATTGTTTCTGGTAATGGAGATTATGAATAAAGCTGATATAAACATCGGGCAGATTTTTGTGTGCATGTTAATTTTCAGTTCTTTTGTATAAATACCAAGGAGTGCAAATACTGGATTCCATGTAAGTGTGCATATAGATTTTTAAGAATCTATCAAATCATCTTCCAAAGTGGTTGCCCCAGTTTGTATTTCTATGATCAAACTATAGGAGTTCCTGCTTCTCAACATAGTTTCTATAGCAGTTGATAAAGCCAGTTTTTTTTTAAATGAAGGTTAACCATTTTTATAGGTGTGAAGTGGTTTCTCATTTTACCGTGAATTTATCTAATGACAAATGATGTTGAATATATGCTTGTTTTCCATCTGTATGTATCTTTTTTGGTAAGGTGTCTATTAAGACTTTATAAAATTGGTTCGTTTATGGAGTTTTAAGAGTTTTACTTCACTTTTTAATTAATGTGTTTTTTTATTTTGTTATTTTTAGTCGACAAATAGTAATTGTATATATGTACAGAGTATGAGGTAATGTTTTCATCAAGTATATACACTGCAGAATGATTGTATGAATAGAATTTATGTAACTATAACTTCACATATTTATCATTGTGATAAGAACATTTGAAGTTCACTTTTATCAATTTTGAAATAATATACAATGCATTGTTATTTCCTATAGTCACCTTACTGTGCAATAGATCTCAGAGACTTACTTCTGTCTGATACTTTATCTGGGTATCCTCAAACTATGGCCCGCAGGCCACATGCAGCCCGCCTAGGACATTTATCCGAACTACCGGGTGTTTTTGCCACCACCGCTGCCTGTCCTGCTTAGCAGCCAACTTGTCCTGGGGCCTGCAGTCCGGCCCTCCAAAGGTCTGTGGGACAGTGAACTGGCCCCCTGTTTAAAAAGTTTGAGGACCCCTGCTTTATGCAGTTTGCCCAATATATCCCCGTACTGCTGCTGAACCTCAGCATCTGGTAATTACTATTCTGTTCTCTACTTTTATGAATTTGTGTTTTTTAGATTCCACATTTCAGTAAGATCATGCAGTATTTATATTTTTATACCTGGCTATTAACTTATCATAATGTCTTCAAGGTACATCTGTGATATAGTAAATGACAAGATTTCCTTCATTGCAAAGGTTGAATATTAATAGTCTTGCACTGTGTATATACACTACATTTTCATCATCCATTCATCAACTGAGACACAATTAGGTTGCTTCTCTATGTTGGGGATTGTAAACAATGCTGCAATCAACATGGCAGTATAGCTACTACATGATGTACTGATATCAATTCCTCAGGATATACATCCAGAAGTGGGAATTCTATGTCACAAAGTAGTATAGACATCCAACTGTTCCCAGTGTGTCTGCTTGTTCACTATGGCATTAATCTGGTGTGTGAGGTGGCCATGCCCACACAGCCTCATGTCTGTGGTTCTAACCCGAGTGAACTCTTAATGGTATCTGAGCTGGTGCTCAGAGTGTGGGCGTGTGCAGAGCATTGTTGCCTACAGAGCGTAAAGGGTGTTGACAAGCTCACAATGGCAATAACATCAGTGTTTGAGGTGTGGTAAGCCTCAGCACAGCCAAAAATCTGTCATAGGGAGTAAATGCACTTGTACCAAAGTCTTGGCCTAAGTATCAGGGTATACATGGGATTGGGAGGGCTGGCAGCTTGACTTGAAGAAGCACATCTCCAAGTGTTTCTTGGAGTGAGGAGGGTGCAGCCACATCTTCCTCTCTGGTGTTCCCCAAAGGAAAAATGGCTCTTGGTTACCTCAGTGGGAAAAGATGCAGGTATTGTCCACAGAGCAGAGAACTGATGTCCACTGTAGTCCCAATATGTGGCTGAGATTGATAGCCTGTGCCTTTTTTCATTATTCTGAGCCATCTCCTGGCATCTCAGGTATACGGATTTCATCAGCTATTCTTTCTCTGTGGACATTTTTCATTTTTGTATTTTGCTACACTGTGTTGCAATAGCGTCTTAAGGGGCCCTTTAGCCCTCTCAGCACTACTGTGGTTTGTGGGTAGGTGTTCACATTTGAATTCTGGGAGGGGGATAAAGGCTCATATCTTCTACTTTGCTTTCTTTGTGACATCATGTCCTTGAATCTTAGGATTTTCTTTAGCATATTTTGGATAGAATTTCATTGTGAAATATATGTTTGGAAAATATGTTCCCCAGGCTGTGACTTGTCCTTTGATTCTCTTAATAATATCTTTCTTTAATTGTTTTTATTGTTTGCAATTCATTGAGGGTACAAAGAATTAGGTTACACTGATTGCAGTTGTTAGGTAAAGTCCCTCTTGTAATTGTGTCCTGCCCCAAGGGTGTGCCATATGCCATGACCATCCCCCTTCCTCCTCCCTTCTCTCCATCCCTCATTACCCTACTGCATCCTTTTTAGTCGCAAATAATTTTTTTTTATTTAAAAAATTCAACTTTGGGGAGCAGCTTGGCTTCCTGGGGATATGTAGCTGAGCTTGTTGGCTCCAGGGTCCTTCTTCGCTGCCCTAGCCGTGCTAGCGCCGAGTTTCTGTTCCGGAGAGAGACTGCCCTTATGCTCACCGCGCTCCCTCCACGGCAGAGCTCACTTTCTCATCCGTGGGAGCATCTTAAAAAAAAAAAAGTTCAACTTTGCCAGGTGCAGTGGCTAATTCCTGTAGTCCTACCACTCTGGAAGGCCAATGTGGGAGGATCCCTTGAGCTCAGGAGTTTGAGACCAACCTGAGCAATAGAAAGATCCTATCTCTACTGAAAATAGAAAAGTTAGCCAGCCATTGTGGTAGGTGCCTGTAGTTCCAGCTGCTCGGGAGGCTGCGACAGGAGGATCACTTGAACCTAGGAGTTGCAGGTTTTTATGAGCTAGACTGACAGCATGGCACTTCAGCCTGGGGCAACAGAGTGAGACTCTGTCTCAAAAAAAAATCCAACTCATTTAACTTTTCTTTCATAAATCATAGTTCTGGTTTTGCATCTAAAAATTCATTACTCAACCCAATGTCACATAGATTTTCTCCCAAATTTTCTTCTAGAAGCTTTATAGTTTTGCATTTCACATTTATATCTATGATCTACTCTGCTAATTCTTATATAGCCTATTGCATTTTTTTTACATACTAATTTAATTTTTTTCAGTTTAACACAACCAGCATGTAAGACTGGAGAATCACACACTTTGGCAGGTACGATAATTTCTTTCACTAAATGATGAGATATGTATCTATTTCTATTTTTATTTACCTGTTCAAACATTTATTTGACACATAGTGAATACATTTTTTATTAATAAGTAATAATTGTACATTTAGTAGGATACATATGATACCTTGAATCATGCATGCAATGTGTAATGGTTTAATCAGGATAATAAGTATATCCATCACTTCAAACATTTACCATATCTTTGCATTGGGAACATTCCAGATCTTCCCTAGGTATTTTGAAATAGACAATATATTATTGTTAGCTATTGCCATTTGGAGTGCTGTCAAATATCAGAACTTATTCCTTTTATCTACGTGAATTTTTGTAGGTATCCTATTAGTCAGCAAACTCTTATGATTCTTATCATTGTTTTCCTTATTCTTCATAGAATAGTAATAGACTTACATATTTTTAAAAATCCAAAAACACTGAAGAACAGGCAAAAATTTTTCCACTGACCAAGCTGAATTGTTCACTGCATGGTGATACCACCCTGACATAGTTTTAAATGTTAATTCATTAGCTGAAATATGAAAGTTTGAACTAAAAGCAGAGGCCTTTTTTTGGTGATTTCAATTTAATGTCAGGAGCATGGCATTTTTGTGTTGAGGGCCATAGTCACAGTGGTCATTCTTGCCATGTTAGTGAAATATGGAAAATGTCTATCTGGGCATTCTTGGAACCCAGTGTAGTGAGGTGGGGGCAAAACTTAGAACTATAGGTAGAACTATAGTGAGTTGCCTAAGCAAACTGAAGGAGATATGTCAACTTATATAATGCCAAGACTATGCTAATGGATTCGGAGCAATTTTAACAACATATTAGAATAATAGTTATTTTTTTTTATTTTTTGCAGTTTTTAGCTGGGGCTGGGTTTGAACCCACCACCTCTGGCATATGGGGCCAGCGCCCTACTCCTTATAGCCACAGGCACTGCCCAGAATAATAGTTTTAACATAATAATTGTCTCATGCTCATAAATGAATTGCAACTTATTGTTAACTGGGACTTTAAAGCCATCTCCTGTGAACCATTTATTTTCTTTTTTCTTTTTTTCTTTTTTGGTTGGTAATTCAGATAATACCATAATGTAGGGATTTGATTTTGGTGCACTCACTTGACAATTGTGGTATGATATATGGATTGAATAAAATTTATGTTATTCTTTTCATATCTGAATGTTTCTATTTTGTGAAAGCACACACGCCTTTAAATTAAGTAAGGGATATGCAAATTTGGCCCAGGGAAACTTCAAAATATGCAAAGTTAACTTTGAGATCATAATACTAAGCACATACATTGTTCTGCATTGGTACGGAAAGAGTTGTTGCTGCTTTGTTTAATGTTTTAATTAGAAAAATTGCAAGAATAGCAAAATGAATACCTGTTTAATCTTCACTTAGATTAATCAATTGTTAAGAGATCTTTCTTTTTCTTTCTCATTTATATATTACTACAATACCATTACAACATCCAATACATTTAACATTGAACTATTATCCAATATATTCTATTTTAGAATTTTCTCAATCATCCCAATAGTGCTCATTATAGTTCTTTTTTTTTTATTTTTCAAATTAACAGTCTGATCTGAGATCACCATGGTATTTGGTTATCATATTCTTTTGGTCTCTGTGGTCTAGAATATTTCTTCTAAACAAACACATTCTTTACTGTATTTCTATTCATTTAATTAACAACTATGGAGTACAAATGATTTTTGCTACATGGATAAATTGTATCATGGTGAAGTCAAGGTGTCTGCATACCCGTCACTAGAATAGTGTACATTGTACCTGCTAACTAGATTTTCATCCCTCATCCCGCAGTCGCCGCCACTGTTCTTTAGTTTGTAATATCCATTTCACCATTTTATGACCATATATTTCTCTCATTTAGCTCCCCCTTATAAATGTGAACATGTAGTATTTGTTTAGAGTCTATGCTAAATTTATGAAGGATATCCTACAATGTGAAAGTGCCTAATAAATTTATTTATATTATATTCAGGTCAAAGATGTTTGGCAGTAATACTGCCTATATGATGTTGTGTCCTTCCCACTGTACTCCATCAAAAGTTATATAATGTCAGTTTGTCCCATTATTGAGAGTGATAAGTGTTTCCTTTTGGTTAACATGGTGTCTGCTATATTTCTCCATTGTAAGTTTACTTTTTTCTTTCATAATTTATAAGTAATAGGCACAGTGTTACTTTGAGCCTATGTGAATGTCTGCTTCTTCAAGTTGTTTTAAAAATTTCTTTCCTATCTTCCCTAATTTGACAATTTAATACTGTTTTCTCTGAGTTTTTCTACTTGACCTTAGATAAGTAACTTTCCCATTCTTGTTCTTTCATGTTATGTTCTCTAATGATCTTTCTATATCTAAACACCAAGTTTCTGGGGTAACGATTTGTTTTCTCAAGTGGAAATGCTTTCGCATTTAGTGCAATAATTTCTATCCAATATCACTCTATGCTGCAGATATTATTCCATTAAGCATTCACTTAAACCTGAGGTTAAATGTAATTTTTACAACTATTAAGACTAATTGCTTTTTACCTTGGGAAACCTTTGTGATCCAATAAATGAGCTCAAATTAGATTGAGTACAAAGAAGTCAGACTCTCCCCATTACAGTTACTATGTAATTTGGTTATTCATCACTTTCAAATTGTCTTATTCTTCCCATGTTTTAGACATATATTTTTTTCTTAACATTTTACATAAAAGTCATTGCAAGAGTGAAGAAATTACGATGTAAAAAATTTTAGATTTTATATCAGGTTCTTATTACCTACCTAAATTATAAGAACCTATTGTACTGGTAAAAGTATTACCATTTTACAATATATTATTACAAAGAATCAAATCTGGTAATGAAACAGCTGTCAAACTTAATGGAAATTCTATAAAAAATTCTCAGCTCTAAATTTCTACTTTTATCCAAGCACTTTTCAGCATTTGAAGTTATTTTATAATTTCACTTATATTATGTTTTATTGGTGTCTGCTCTCATATATTAAGAAATTTTATAAAATCCATCCCTGAGGTATACTTTTCCACAGATTGTATTAAATACATACTTAGAGAAAAAAATGAAAAAATATTAAGGGTAAAATTATAGAAAACTCTTTAGCTTCAAGTATGTATTCCCATGACTTTACATAAATCCTTGCACCTTCATAAAGATTCTATTTTCTATCACTAGGCTAATGTATCTGCATCAACATACACTGATAAGGATCCTAGAAATTAGGTGGTGAAAGGTCTAGTCCTCTTTTGTTCATTTTGAGGACTGATGACCCGGACAAGTGACTTCCCTTCTCTGGGCTATAGTTTTCTAATAGGCAAAATAAAGAAAATTCAATAGGTGGTTTCTATTGTTCTATTCAGGTTCTCAATTTTATTTTAACTTAAGTCTATCATGGGGAGGGGGTATTATTTTTCACAAAATTGTTTTATATATTTTACCAAAAGAAAAATAAATTATTTAAAGCCTTCTCAACACAAGGATTAGATTCATTAGGTACATTATCACAAAGATCCCCAGAGAATTGCAGTCAATCTTCTTGGTGGGGAGCCAGTAGTAAATCCAGTACTTTATATATAGACACCTGAGCATCACGTGTATCACTAGTACTGTTCCGGCTTCAGAGGTAAATTTCTTCATATGTATTGTCCTTAAAAACAAAAAAGTTACCAAGTTTTAATGTCAGGGAGTTTTGTTGGTTATGTCTTTAATAATGTTGGAGACATAAACTGCTTCAGAGTGCAGGGATGATTTAACCTGTGAATGTTCATAGGCGAGAAAACATAAAAACTAGTAAACTCATCTATTTCCTCTCAAATAGCATGACTGCATTAATTCTTTCATGGCAAGTATCAGTTTTAGGTAGCAGAAAGTATTCATTCTCTTTCTACCCTTTCCATTCCAAGGAGGTACTCAAAAAATAGTATATTTATGACCCATGGCAGCTGAAGAATACATTTCCAATATAAAAACTTCTCATTTCTTAAACTTACATTTGTATATGTATAGGTATAAGGTCTAATTATGACTATAACCATAATCAACTATAAAGAAAAATGTTACCCCTTTTTCATAGTTGCAACAAGATAGATACGGACTAATTGCTATAATTAAAATAGTTCTATTTTTACAAGACAATAAGGCAAAATTGTAAAAACTATAAACCAGCTATATTGAAATAAATTACAATGTTGTTGAGTACAAGTTTATGCAACTAGGTCTAACAAATATGGCAAAGTAAAAGATTTGCATGACTTTTGTACAAGAATTTATACAAGAACCTAGAAACATTATTTGTGCCATGTGTGACACATATTTTGATCTTGTTTTTTAGAAAGATGGACTTAGTTGTATTGATAGTGATGACATTTTTTGGAACCATTAAAATTTATATATCATATTTATGGACTGTTCCCAAATGGAATATCTTCGTGAACTATATTGCATTTGCCTTTAAAACTGCTCAAACACACAAGGGAAATGCTGACTAAATGTTATTGTAATATTTAGATTTAATTTACATATGGTACAATGTACAACAAATCTGCAAATAAAGAGAAAATTTTATCTTTTCTAGAAATTCAAATTATTTTGCATTTTTACTATTCAGTTATTTGTTATGAAAGATTAACTACTATCAGTGTTAGCAAAAGCTTGCAAGTACGTTCTTAACTGAATGGGAAATAATACAACTAGCTCTCCAATATAACATGAGGAAAATGAAAACTTCGCTAATTCTATGCAGAATATTCAGATAAAAATAATTCCAAAACCAATTTATAAATATATTATTTTCTCTATAATAGATCAAAAATAAATTTGCCTGATGAAAGATTAGAATCAATTGCAAATAATGTTTTTCTTATTTTCTTAAATATATACTAGCATCTTAGATTTTGAAAGAACTTTAGTAGTAGTACTTGGATTTAGATAGTGCTTTAAAATTTGATGAAAATTACATTATAGAATAGGAATTGTTTTCCCCATTGTGTGTTCTAATTTGGTTTATCAAAGATCAGGTGGCTGTAAAATATTAATTCTATCTCATGGTTTCCTATTCGGATCCAAATGTCAATATCTCTATTTTGTGCTGGTACCATGCTGTCTTGATCATTATGGACATGTAGTATAGCCAAAAATGTGGTAGGGTGTTGCCCACAGTTTTGTTTTTATTACTAACAATTGCCTTGGCAACATGGGTTTTCTGCTAGTTCCATAAAAAATGAAGATTTTTTTCCTCAAATCTTGACACTATGATGTTGGTATTTTAATGAGGATTACATTGAATCTCTAGATTGATTTGGGAAGTATAGACATTTTCACAATGTTTATTCTTTCCAGCCAGGATCATGGTATGTTCTTCCATTTGTTAATATCTCCTGTTACTTCTTTTCTTAAGGTTTCATAATTCTCTTTGTAGAGATCCTTCACCTCTTTAGTTAGGTGTATTCCTAGGCATTTCATTTTCATTGAAGCTACCACAAAGGGAATTGTGTCTTTGCTTGGTTTCTCAACTTGGCTGTTATTGGCATATACAAAGGCTAATATCCAATCAATAGCCAATTAATATTCTGTATCCAATCAATATCCAATATCCAATCAACATTCAATGTAATATCCAATCAATATCCAATTCAGTGTCCAATCAGTATCCAATCAGCATCAAATCAATATCCTATCAGTAGCCAATCAATATCCAATACCTAATCAATATATAATCAATAGCCAATCTCAAGCCAATATCTGATCCATATCTAGTCCAATATCCAATCGATATACAGCCAATATCAAAGGAATGTCTGATCAATATACAATCAATATCCAATCAATAGTCAAATCAGTATCCAATCAGCATCCAATTGATATTCACAAATCCTTTTGTGGATGTTGATTTTATTTCCTGAGACAGTACTGTATTTTTTGGATCACTTCTGGGAGTTTTGTGGTTGAGACTTTGGGGTTATCTCCACATAAGATCATATCATTGGCAAATAGTGAAAGTTTGACCTCCTCTGCCCCCATTTGGATCCCCTTTATTTCCTTTTCTTGCCTGCATTGATTAACTGCATTGTCTAGAATGCCTATTCAATAAATGGTGCTGGGAGAACTGGATATCCACATATAAAAGACTGAAACTGGACCCACACCTTTCACTACTCACAATGATTGATTAAATATGGATAAGAGATTTATATCTAAGGCATGAAATGATAAAAATCCTTGAAGAAAGCATGGGAAAACATTTCAAGATATTGGCCTGGGAAAAGATTACATGAAAAAGACTTCTGTAGCAATTGTAACAACAAATATAAATAAATGGGACTTAATTAAACTGAAAAGCTTCTGTACAGCTTAGGAGACAACAACCAAAGCAAATAGACAACCTTTAGAATGGGAAAAGATATTTGCATATTATGAATTGTACAAAGGCTTGATTACTAGGACCTACAGAGAACTCAAATTAATCAACAAAAAAAGATGTAACAATCCCATTTATAACTGGGAAAGAGACATGAAAAGAGCCATAAATTGAACCTTCTCTAAGGAAGATAGAAAAACAGGGAAAAAATGCTCATTATCAGAATCATCGGAGTAATGCAAATTAAAAACACACTAAGGTCTCACCTAACCCAAGTAAGATAAGCCCACATCACAAAGTACCAAAACTACAGATAGTGGTGTGGATGTGGAGACAGGGGGGACACTTTTACATTGTTGGTGAGACTGCAAACTAATACAGGCCCTTTGGAAAGAAGCACAAAGAATCCTCGAAGGTCTCAAATTAGCTCTCCCATCTGACCTCACAGTCCCACTGCCAGACACCTACTCAGAAAAAAAAAATCATTTTATCATAAGGACATTTGCACTAGTTATTGCAGCTCAATTTACAATCACCAGGACATGGTAACAACCTAAATGTCCATCAACTCAGGAATGGATTAACAAATTATGGTACATGCACACCATGAAATACTAGTCAGCCATAAAAAAGATAGCAACTTCATAACTTTTGTGATATCCTAGATATATTTGAAATACATTCTTCTTAGTAAAGTCTCACAAGAATAGGAAAACAATTATCCAATGTATTTAATAATACTATGAAGCCAGCCTGTAAATCTGATGCATGCCCAATAAAAGAAAACTCATTGCCATTCAAGTTGAGGAGAGGAGTAATGAGCAAGGGGAAGGGGGAGGGTGTTGGGGTGCTTTCACTGAATGGGCACAAGGTGAGGGTGTTTGGCCACAAGAGGGACTTTACAGAACAAAATCAAATATTTTGACCTGGTTGTTTGTACCCTCACATTAACCTGAAATAAATTTACTTTTCAAAAAAGTTACTAAAATTACATTATAAGTGATAGTAATATGTGTAATTAAAGTAAAATATTTAATACTCTGTGTGATAATGATCTATCATGTGTACAATTACTAAAATATTTAGGCATCTTAGGTTACAATTATGATTCATTTTCACACCTGAGTATTACTTACATGTTACTGATGATTACACGTATTATTGCCTTATCAGCATGAAGTTTCTCCCAATTAATATCAATAAAATTTACATTAGAACCTGAATTGCTAAAAGAGATTGCCCAAACTGATAACAATGCCAAAAGAACAGAAATTATGTAATAAATATGTAGTAGCATTATTTATAATTTTCCTGAAATAAAGGCAAAGGAAAGAAATATTATGAAACAAATAACAATGTATGAATTATGTATGTTCAATTTATGACTCATTTTAAAATTGTCAGCACATTTACCAAAAAACCTGAAGTAGTACCATAATAAACCAGTTGTCTTTGACATTTTACTGACTTCCAGTCATATAAAAATTATAGCTGTTCATGTATATTTCAATTTTGATTTTTTGAATCTATGTATGCCAAGGTTGGAGACTAGAATATATTTTATAATGTGCTGATTTATACGTATTAAACAATTAGACATATGGCAAGTAGCATTCATTTTCACTATTTGCCCACACTGCAGTAGTATTGAGATGTGTCTAAATAGACCAGCACATTTGTTTCATTGGTGAGATGATTGAGGCCAACCAGGACAACTGATTTGTTCAAGGTCACATAGCAGGCTAATTATCAAGTGAAAAGTAATCCTAGGAGTTATATAAGTTTTCCATTACTGCTGTAACAAATTACTATATATTTAGCAGGCTAAAACATTTATTTATTATCTTACAGTTCTATAGGTCAGAAGTTTTATTAGGGCCTCACTGAGCTAAAACAGACATGCCAGCAGATTTGTGTTTTTTACTGGGGCCTACGTGAATGAATCTGCTTTCAAGCTCTTTAAAGCTGTTGACCTAATTCAGTTCTTTGTGTTGTGTTTGTAGAATTGAGATCCCTAATCAAGGCGGGCTGTTGGCAAGAGATTGTTCTCCACTTCCAAAGGCCAAACACTTGCCTTGGTTATAACCCTTCTCCAGCTTCTTCAAAGTGGACCAAGTCCTTCTCATCCTTAGAATCTCTCTGATCCTTCAGTTTCATCTCTTCTACCTCCAAGGGAAGGAAATTCTTTGCTTTTATGAGTTTGTGTGTAGATAATCTAGGAAAATGCCCTCATTTGGTGCTCGATAACCTTAATTATTTGCCATGGAAGGCAATATATTCATGGGTTCTAGAAATTAGGGCACAGCCACTTCTGGGGATGCCATCCAACTTTTCGTGGGAAAGATAGACAAAAATGAAGTTGTCTAGCTAAAGGGTACAAGTAGTTTTAGGCGTCTTGATACCTATTAGCGAAAAACGCTGTGCTAATGCACATTACCACGAGCAAAGGAAGAACATGTTTCTCAACACTCATCACTTTTTTTTTTTTGCAGTTTTTTGCCGGGGCCAGGTTTGAACCCACCACCTCGGGTAAATGGGGCCGGTGCCCCACTCCTTTGAGCCACAGGCACCACCCAACACTCATCACTTTTTATTAAATACACTATCGTCTTTTTATTATCTCAGGTTAATATGAGAGTACAAATGGTTTGGTTGAATTGTTTGCATTTGTTAGGGAAAATTCAAGTTGTGGTTGAGCTGTTGAGTTCTGTATACTCTTCCATAGGTGAGAGTTATTAATCCCCCACACTTCTTCCTCTCCCCTCTCCCCATTGAATTTAATTGTGTTTTTCTCTTATGTGGACATGTAGTTATCTACTGGTTTCACGTTAGTATCAGATTAATAGTACATATGATTAGTTTACAAAGTTTGCTTTTGTAAGGCTAAAGTCCAAGTTGTAGGTGTGTACTTCACTCAATAATGGTGTACTTGTTGGGTGGGAATTTACCTAGCCCCTTCTCGGCCACTTGAATTTTATTGAGTTTTTCTCTCATGTGAGCATGTAGGTATTAATCTATAGTTCCAATTTAGTATTAAGTGCATGATGTTTGTTTTTCTAATCTTGTGATAGTTCTCTTAGGAGAGTGGCCTCCAATTCCATCCAGTTTTGTTAAAAAAGATACAAACAAGATCTCTATTTTGTTTAATGGCTGAATAATATCCTGTGGTATACATATACCACAATCTATTAATCCATTCGTGTATTAAAGGGTACCTGGGTTGTTTCCGCATCTTTGAAATTATGAATTGTGCTGCTACAAATATTTTAGTGTAAGTGTCTTTATGATAAAATGTCTTAATCACTACTACTTTGATCATGGAAAACTCCTGTGACTTTGCTATAATTTATGTAATGTGATTTAACCATTAGTGTAGGGTGAATGCATTCCCGTGTATTTTATAAATATTCACCCTCATTTGTGAATTGTCTATCGACTTTCTTTCTCCATTTGCCAATTGGGCTACTTGAGTATTTGTTATACTTGTGTATAAACTTAAAAATATATCAGGCTGGGCACAGTAGTTCAAACCTACAATCAATTGTAGCACTCTAGGAGGCTGAGGTGGAAGGATTTCTTGAGCTTAGTTGTTCAAAACCAGCCTGAGAAAGATTGAAAACAGAAAAACTAGCTGGTGCCAGTAATCCTATCACTCTGGGAGGCTGACACAGGTGGATCACTTGAGCTTAGGAGTTCCAGAGCAGCCTGAGCAAGAGAGAGACCCTGTCTCTTAAAATAGGTGGGTGTTTTGTCAGGCACCTGTAGACCCAGCTACATGGAGAGAGACAAGAGAATCGCTTGAGCCCAAGGGTAGACGTTGCTGTGAGCTGTGGTATCACAGCACTCTACCGAAGGTGACCAAGTGAAACTGTCAAGAAAGATAGAGAGGAAGAAAGAGAGAGAGAGGAAGGAAGGAAGGAAAAGGAAAGAAGGAAGGGAGGAAAGAAAGAAAGAAAAGGAAAGAAAAGAAAGAAAGAAAAAAGAAAAGAGAAGGGAAGGGAAGGGAAGGGAAGGGAAGGGAAGGGAAGGGAAGGGAAAGGATCTGGGCATTGTGGCAGGTTCCTATACTCCCAGCTACTCCAAAGGCTAAGGCAAGAAGGATCCAGTGAACCCAGGAGTTTGAGATTGCTCTGAGCTAGGACACCATGGCACTCTACCCAGGGTAACAAAGTGAAATTCTATCTCAAAAAAATAAAAATAAAAAGTGAAAATAATGAAAACATATATTTACCTTTATCAGGGTGTTCATAATGAAATAAGAATACTTATAAAAATTGACAAGTACAGAAAGAAAAAAGTTAAAATATTATTTACTTATCGCATTGCCTGGGATATTTGGTAAATGCATTTTCTCATGTAGTCAATGTCATAAAATATATGGGAATTGGCATTCTATACATGAAATTATAATGCAAATACTTTTTTTTTTTTTTGAGACAGAGCCTCCAGCTGTTCCCTGGGTAGAGTGCCGTAGCATCACAGCTCACAGCAACCTCCAACTCCTGGGCTCAAGTGAGTCTCCTGCATCCGCCTCCCAAGTAGCTGGGACCACAGGTACCCGCCACAACGCCCGGCTATTTTTTGGTTGCAGCCATCATTATTGTTTGGCGGGCCCGGGGCTGGATTCGAACCCACCACCTTAGGTGTATGTGGCTGGCACCTTAGCCACTTAAGCCACAGGCGCCAAGCCTGCAAATACTTTTAAAATGGAAAATGTATTCATAAATAGGGTTGCATGATACTCTATCATACAGATACTTTATAAATTGAACTTAAAAGTTTTGATATACACGAAAATCAAGAAATGTAAAATCCACATGGATGAAAATAAATGAAGCCCTCTGAGCCACACCAAGAAGCCTAGAAAGTTAAAATTTGCATGAGTGAATCAGAAAGGAAGCTGTCACCTGGGTTTCTTGGAAGTGAAATAATGGATCATAAAACAGTCTCTCTCAAAACTTTGGTAATGACCCAAGTATTAACTATCTGCAATATAAAAGACACATTTTTTCACTAGTTTTCATTTTTGTCTCGGATTTTGGTTGTTCTTTCTTTTACATAAAGATATTTTAAATTCATCTATTTTTAAAGTTACTGTTTTACCACTTTGCAGTTTCTTGCATTGCCCCTAAACAGAAATTTCTTTCAAATGCAAGGTAAATATTCACCACTTGTTTTCTAAAAATATATGATTTCTAAATATTTCACACTGAAATCTTTCTGAAATTATATCTGCATGTACCATGAGGTGGAGGGACTAATGTATTTCTGCTGCTGTAAACTCCATGCCAATACCTGTGACATCCCATTACCACTTAAAAGGTAATTTTATCTTTGTATTAATTTATGATGATTTCTCTATCACTGATATTATATATTAGGTTGTATTTCTGAGCTGTGTATTTTATTTCATAAAACTGCCAATTATTCTACCATTTCTATATTGCTTTTTTAATGTTTCATAAAATATTTTAGGGTCTGGAAATTTATAAATTTATAAAACATTATTTGTCATTTCTGTCAAATTACCTTTCCAGTTTTTCTTCAGTACTTTTTTAAACTTATCTAAATAAATTATGTAGTAGATATTTTTATTCAGCTTATACCAAGTGCACAAATATATTTGAGAGGAGTTAATTTATGAATGTAGATAATATATATTACTGTTTCAAAACATTGTATGACTCCATTTATGCAAATTTTGAGAATTTGCTTACTAAAGTTTATCATTTCATTCATGAGCAGTCTGTGTGTTTTTAGCATCATTCTTAGCTGCTTTATTTTTATTTATTTATTTATGTATTTATTTTGAGACGGAGTCTGATTCTGTTGCCCTGGGCAGAATGCCCTAGTGTCCATAGCTCACAGCAACCTCGCACTCTTGGGCTCAAGAGATCCTCTTCCCTCAACCTTGTATGTAGCTGGGACTACAGGCTCCTGCCATAAAACACCAGTCTAGTTTTCTAATTTTAGCAGAGATGGGGTCTCACTGCTACTTAGGTTTGTCTGGAGCTCCTGAGCTGAGGCAATGCACTTGCCTCAGCCTTCCAGAAAGCTAGGATTACAGGTGTGAGCCCCCATGCACAGCCTGCTTTATTTTTAACAATTATCAGAACACAATAGTTGTCTATCTTTATAGGGTATATGTGATGTTCCCATGCAGACATACATTGTGAGTTAGTAATTGGGATATTCAGTACCTCAGACATTTAATAGCTCTGTTAGGAGCATTCCAATTCCAATCTTTTAGTTATTTTAAAATACACGCTGACTTATTGTTGATTTTAGTCACTATGTTTTGCCATCAAGTATTGTTCATGGTACCTAACTAAATAACTAACTATATTTTTGCACCCATTAACCAGATTTATCTCTCCACTCCCCACTACCCTTCCATATCAGCCTACTTAAAATGGCTTTTCTCAAACGGGCAATAATGAATGCCAGTGAGGATGTACCAAAAGGGAACTATTGGTGGGGATGTAAACTAGCACATCCACTATGAAGAATATTATGGAGGGTCCTCAAAAACTCATGAGAAGTTAATGGCCACTGCACTCCAGCCTGAGAAGCATAGTGAGATCCTGTCTCTAAATTTTTTTTAAAAGAAAAAAATAGTATAATATCTTTGCTTTCCTCCTGATTTTATTTGGTACTACTCTACCATTTCACTATTAAGAGTGCTGTAACTTTTTCTTTTGAAATAACTCCTTTAATTCTCACTCCTATTATGAGACACAGAGTTTATTCCATTTATTTTCCTCTATTCATTTAGTCCTTGATAATACCATCGGGGGGCTGTGAAATCCATTTTTTAATGACTTTTGTTTTTTACAATATCATTTTCATATTGCTAAATAAATGTAAAATTATTTATTAATTGCACTAAAACCGTTTATTTAGAGTGTGAATTAACATGACATCTTGTTCCTTCCAATGTTGCAAAACTGCCGAGAATTTCAATCATGATGTTTTGTCCTGACAATTTGGCTTATTGTTAATACACTTCTTGAATACACAGAAATAATGACAGTGAAACTTCCTTGAACTTATACTCTGAAACATGCCAAGCACATCCTTGACTTCATCTCTTCACAACTGATGTACTTTTTTGCTTATAATATCCTCCATTTGGGAAAATTTTCCTTACACTTCTGGGAATCTAGATTCTCTTCTTTGATTCTCCCTCAGACTTTTCCAAGTAGGATCAATTGACCCTCCATCTCTGTTCCTAGCTCACCTTCCACGTCCATTTACAATACCTCTCATCCTTTCATCTTCAATGAGGGACAATAGACAAATTATGAAGTGTACACATTTAAATTGCTCCATTTGATGTTTTAATGTACATGTATGTTTGGAATTTATTCCCACAACCATTCTAATAAACATATATATCTCCTCACATAGTTTCCCTTCTGTGTGTGTGTTTGCGTGTGTGTTGGTGTGAGATAAGACTATGTAAATTGTACTCCCTTAGCAAATTTCAAATATAACGATACAGTATTATTAGCTATGGTAACCATGTGGCAGATCTCCAGAACTCATTTATCCTACATACCTGCAAGTTTGTACCCTTTGGCCACCATATCTCCTTTTCCACTGCAACTTCTAGTAGCCACCTTTCTAGTCCTTATTTATATGAGTTCAATTGTTTATAAGTGAGTCTACAAGTGAAGTCATGCAATATTCATCTTTATGTGCTTAGTTTATTTCACTTAGCATAATGTCCTCCAAGTTCACTCATATGATCCAGAAATCCCTATTCTTCAAATGAAACAAAATCACTATTGCAAGGTGATATCTGCACTCCTATGTTCATTGCAACAATAAGCACAACAGCCATGATATGGGATGAATATAAATGCCCATAGATAGATAAATATTTATAGATAAATATATATACACACATACACACATAAGTCCTACAATAGAAGGAGATCCTTTCATTTACATAGAGTTTAATTGTTTATGTCTTGAGGTTTTGTCTGTTTCTTTCCGAGAGCACATTTTAAAGTAGTTTAATTTAGAAAAAACTTCAAATATTTTACACAGGAAGGGTAACTGTAGGCATAATTCCTGAGTGATAGCATGTGTACAAATATCTTCACCCATGATTTTTTTTTCCTGAGTAAAACTGCCACAATTTCGTGTTGCAAAAGAGACTGATATTAAGTTAAATCTGGGTCTTTTGTGGACTAGCTTTTCTTTATCTGCTTATTATTATATTATTCCTATTTTAATTCCTATTATTCCTATTATTCCTATTTTTTATTTCCTTTCTGGATAGTCAGAAAGTTCTTTTTTACAACTCAAATACAGAAATTCCAACAAGAAAAAATAACACACTAAGACATGTGTAGGTGAGGAATTAATTTTATTCATTTTCCCTAATACATTTACAGTCCTTTCAATTTTCACAAAAAAAGCCTTTGTTCAGAGAAGAAAAATTTTCTATTATGTCTTTGATGATTGGCTTTGTTCTGTCTTTTATTCTCTGTTTCAAGATCACCAAATATTCACAGGCTGCCTCTATGGAATATATTTTTCGTATTGATCATGTGTTTGTCATAGAATGCTTTATCTTTTTATCCTGGTCTTTTATGAACTGAAAGAACTTGTTAAGTTTGTCTTAATTTTGGTTAGTCCATCCTCTTTATAATAGGATCAAACACATATTACATACTGACTGTGTGTTAATATCTTTTGTATGTGTGTGTTAATTTCTATGTGTATTATCTCATTTAATTCTTCCAATCACCCTGTACATGAGGTTCAATGATCATTTGTTTTGACAAATGAGATAATGTTAGTAATTTGCATAAGGTCATACAAATGACGAATATTTCCACATTTTCATTGTTTTTGATTTTCCATATTTCCAGATGCTTGATCTAGTTTTCTAGGGGCATTATCCTCCTGAGTCTTGGGAAGAATTTGAATTAGACGAGTTTTAACAATTGTTTTGTTATTTCCTTGGGTTTTAAACAAAGAACAGTATTTTTAAAAAAATCTATAATGTCATTACTGAATTTTAAAGAGTTGAAGAAATAGCAATTATACTACAAAATAACTGTTGTAGGATGCCTTATATGGATAATTTATTTCAGAGTACATGTAGTTATATATAGTTATCTACCACCCTGGTTGTACGATCTCGGTAATTTCATCTATTTATTTAAAAATACATATTGTTTGCCTACCATCCATATCCCAGAATGTGGGGGGAAATGCATTCCAGGAAGAATGAAACAATATAATAAATTGTACTTCTTCTGCTATCTAGTAATATTGTCTCACATCTTAACTATGACAACAACAGTGCTAGACACATCTGTGCAGAACATACTAAAAGCAAAATCGCTCAGTGACATCCTCCCCATCCAGCCTATAGAATGTAATACTAGATATTTTAAGAAACATTGTTGAAGGAGATTTTTAGAGACAGAAATTGCAAGAATTTGACATTTCTCTCACTAAACTTGCGTTTGTAGATAGTCCCAAAATATTCACTTGTACAGATTTGGTATGCCTGTATGAGAAGATTAGCATTACATGCTCTAGAAGGAAGCTTCTTATGCTACGGAAAGACATAGGCCCAGTTTATGAATGAACACAGATGAAGTGTGATGAAAGAATTCTTGGAAGAACCAGACAGTGTCTTTAGAAGTCTGTGGCACAAATGAGTATATAAATTGTGTAGATGGAGTAGCTCTTAATGGTAGTGCAAGGAGAGAGATATCTACAGTCAGGTAAATTGCAATTTTTATCATTAGATGTGTCAAAAATGAGTAATTTTACTCTGGGACAAATGTATACCTCATGGGTAGTCAGTTACAGCCATCTTGATGGGACTGTGTGCAAGAAGGCAACCTTTGGGATGAAAGAAATTGAACAGGGAAGGCTATAATTATACTGTCTCAGGCAGAAGCTTAGAGGGAGCTGCAAGAAGTCATCCAGAAAATGAATTGTCTGTATGAAAATAATTCATTGTTGGAGGTCAAAAACTGATGCTCTGAAGAATAACTAATGAATCCCCCAGAAAGAGTCAGCATGTGGACACAAGTCACAAAATGGAACCTTAAAGGATGGATTTATTAATACAGTAGACAAAGCATGATTTTTCTCTTCCAATAATTCCCCTACTGCCAAACACTGAGGGAATCTCTTCATGATCTACTGTTGTGTAACAAATAATCCCTAAACTCGGTTTTTAAATGCATTAAACATTTATTATTCCATAGTCTTTGTATGTCTGAAATTCAGAAGTTATTTAGCTAGGTAGCTCTGCCTTGATATCCTTCATGAGGTTGCTGTCAATATCTTGGTTGAAGATGCAGTCATCTGAAGGCTTAACGCAGGCAAGATGGCTCATTCACAAGGCTGTTTGTAGCAAATTTCAATTTCTTGATGGCAGTTGGAAGGAAGCTTCTCTTTATTTTCATATTAATTGCTTCATGAGGCTCCTTGAGTATCCTCACAGCATGGTACTTGACTTCCTGAAGAGCAGGGGATGTGATAGTGAACAGAGGGAATGTCTCAATGCCTTCTATACCCAACTCTTAGAAATAACACTCTGCTACTTCTGCAAATTCCTATTGGTCACACAAGTCAGCCCTATTCAGTGTGAGAGGAGATACATAATAGTGTGAGGACCAGGAGGTTAAGAATGATTTGAGATCATTTGAGAGGCTGGCTACCTTGGGCGAGTAAGAGTAGGTGGAATTGAGGGAAGAGCAAAATCAGAGACCAAGCACACCCTATTCACCCCATCTTCTTGATGGCAGATCCCAGAGTTTAAGTTAAGAGAATGACAAAAGCTTTGAATTGAATGTGAGAGTGAAAATGAATTACAATTACATAAATGTAATTAATTATAAGTCCCAGTTTACCTCAGACAGTCCTTGTTTATTCCTGAACCTGTAGAATCCAGTCCAATTTTGCATTTTTCCTGTATATTTTATTTTTAATATATGATTAATATTAATAGTTTAATTAAAATATGTCCGTGTTGCTTGGCAGAGCTATAATGTATACTTCCATTTTCTGACTTGATCGCATCTAGTATTATGTAAGAAGCTTGTACAATGAACAATGATGACCCATTTCTCTTTGTCTGGCTTTCAGTTTCAAAGACAGCTTACAAAATATTTGCAGTCAAAATGAAGTATCTGATATAAGATTCTAGAGACAATTCTTCTGGTCTCAGATGTTGATGAGAGAAGTAATTGAGTCTGCTGCTTCTCTATGACCTGATTGTGCTACCATCTCTGACAAGAACATTAAAATGCAAGAAGTATCAGGTCACCACTTATTAGAGGAAGTAGGAAACATGAGAAATAATGGGTTGTGTTGAAGAAACGTAGCATATTAGGGCTGAGCAGCCGTGCTGTAATCTGTATAGAGAATAATCCAAATACCGTTCCTATTGTGCTATATCATTTGTGTATCTATTCAATTAACTCTTTATTAGTTAAGAAAAAATATAATACATTTTTCTGTAGCTATGAGCTCACAATAACGAAAGAGTATGTTTAATAAAAAAATAAGTACTGGGTGGCACCTGTAGCTCAAAGGAGTAGGGCACTGGCCCGATATGCTGGAGGTAGAGCATTCAAATCCAGCCCCGGCCCAAAACTTCAAATAATAATAATAATAATAATAATAATAATAAGTACTACATTTTTTTCTCTCAAGAATGTTGATGATGAACAAAATATTTGTAGATATTTACTTCCACTGCTACCCCCACTGGCATTATAGTGATTACACTGTTCATGTGAAAACTAGAAGTCACAAATATGCCAACACAACATCATCAACCACTTCAAGTGTCTGTTGAACTTCTATTTAAGAAGACATTGGTCCAAGACTTACCATTAACACATGCAGCTACAAAAGGAGTGGTCACACTTTACTCTGTGAAGCGTCACTTCCCTTTGGATCAAATGGCAGCTCTAAGTCACTCTTGCTCATTTTCAACCTGAATTTGTTTGCACATGCTGGAAAAGGTAAAAGATAGCTTGTGTGTAGGATACACTTGCAGAAGACGATCTTTGAAGACACTTAAAAAGGATCAAATATCACGTAGGTATCATTAGACTTTTTAGATAAAAAATGAATTTACTCCACTAATAGTATTTCATACTGTTTTTAAAAAATCAAATTCATGAAAGTAAAGTACAGCTTTTGGCAGATCGTTGTGCCAAAAATAAAACCTCTGACCTTAATATGAATGTGTGGATGCCATTATAAATTTACTTTAAGAGTTCAAAACTGAACGAATATAATTTATTGCAGTGATAATACAAACACAAATTAGGGCAAGTCCCAGATTATGGTAAAACAATGTTTTTGCTAAAGCAAGAAAGTTATAGGGCTTGAATTCATGCTAGTACATTATATAATTTATAACTGTATCTTAAAAGTCAGCATTGCTCTACCAATTCAAATACAAGTCATGGTTTTTAAATTTTAAAAATATTATTACATACACAACAATATTTCAATTATAATATTTTGAGAAAACTAATATTGTATAATAATAACAAAATATTAGCATAATAATTTTGACATGTTTGCAGCCCATGATCAATCTAATTTTAGAAATCTTTGAATCGCCGGGTGGTGCCTGTGACTCAAAGAAGTAGGGCACCGGCCCCATATACTGGAGGTGGCTCTAACCTGGCCCGGCCAAAATAAAACCAATCTTTGAATAATTGAAGAACTACTGTTAAGTCAACCTAAGTGTCCTATTTTATTGAATTTTTTCTGCAATCACATTTTCTAACTATGGACTGCATTTTGTTAAAAATCGATAGAAGAAATTATATTCTATACCAGGATGAAATCAGTTGAGAAGATGTGGTAGCTCTGTCATGTGGTTATACCAAACTTCTTTTCCTAGAATCCTTTTCCCTGTATGTCTTTATTTGTATGGGCCACAAGGAGCATTTTTTTGCCTTAGATTTGCAGAGTGGAAGAGGGGTAGCAATGACCGGGCTTTTCATCTGTGAGAGGTCTGGCAGGTGCTTCTGTAATTCATATACCTTATTGTTTACCTACTGACTCATTTCACTGGTATATGGTAACACCCAGCCAGGTAATTGCTTTGCCTTTCCCTGAACCTCACTTTAGCTCCACTCTTTCTCGAACCAATTGGATATTAAACATCCCGATAAACATCACCAACTTTTTGTGCAGAACTCCTACTTAACAAGGTTGAAGTCAATGAGAAGTGAAAGAATCCCAGTTTATCTTCATCACGTCCAGCCCATACTCATGAGCTGCTCATGTTGGTAGGTTCCAGCTTGTCCTTGCTCTCTCTAACTTTATATCCATGTTTCTTGTCTAAATGCCTTCCCGATAACTGTCTAGTTTCAAAATCGAACATTAAGATAACAGCAGTGAAAAACCATTTTACCCAGCTCCCACAATTGCCTAAGGTTAAATCCCTGCAATAAGTCATATGAAGATATATGTATTTATACATGTATATTTCTGTGTATATATTATTATTGTAACTGTAAGTCGCAAAACTATGTTCTTATAAACAATTTGGAAGTAACATATGCAGTATTTGATTAGTCAGTCACATATATTGGAAGAACTGAAAGAATATCAATCTGGTTGTAGTGACTGGTGGGAGAGAGGTAGGACAGAGTTAGGAGACATGGGCAGAATCTGGATTTTGGAGTTTAGATTTTATTCTGAGTGCAATGGCAAGCCATTGAAGAGTCTGAGTAAGGGAGTAACATGGTTTGATTTACATTCAAGAAGATTCCTCTGAAATGTGATTGCAGGGGGTACAAAAGGAAAATGAAGAGACAACTTAGGACTCACTTAATGTAGACTAGGCAAGAAATGACAGAAGCTTTAATAAAGGGAAATGACAAGGAATATAGAGGAAAACAGATGGATTTCAGATGCAGTTTGGTGATATAATCAATGGTACTTGCTAACAATAGGTAGAATGAGGGGTTAGTGACTGTGTGTGTGTTTCTTTGGTAGTGATGCTTCATTTTTATTTAAATCTATTTATATTTTACTGCATGTGTTTTTTTTTCAAGCTAATTTGAATTCTTTATGGAATGCCATAAAACTGTGGTTCTCCATTGGATATGAATTTTCCACCTAGGGAACATTTAGCAATGTCTAGAGACTTTTTTTGTTGTCACAATTTGTGGGAGGGTGTACAAGGCATTTTGGGGATAAAGGCAAACTATGTTACATCCTACAATACAAAGTACCTCACGACAAAAACTTTTCTAGCAAAAAATATCAGTAATATTGATTGAAAAAAAATACCGGTTAAAGAAAATAATCAAATGCTTTGATTTTAAAAAAATAAGTAAAGGATCTGAATAGATATTTCTCAAAAGAAGACATAGAAATAGTTAATAGGCATATGAAAACATGCTCAACATCTTTAGTCATCAGAGAAATGCAAATCAAAGTCGCAGTGAGATTATCTCATGCCAGTTAAAACAGCTTTTTTATTCTTAACATTTTACTTTGTGCACATATATTTTTTCAATTTTAGCAAATGTTCCAAAGAGTAAAATTAATAATAAGGTATTAGTAATAAGGTACTGATATTGTTCAATATCAGTAGCTAATATCACAAGTTTCTTTTAAACAGGTAATACAACAAATATTATTATTTTAATACACATGTATTAAATTTAAAGCCAACTACTATTTTTTTGATCCTTTGTAATTTTTTTTATTAAATCATAGCAGTGTACATTAATACTATCATGGGGTACAGTGTACTGTTTCTATATACAATTTGAAATACTTTCATCCAACTGGTTAACGTAGCCTTCATGTCCTTTTCTTAGTTATTGTAACATGAGCAATAATGAAAGCTGATGACAATGTGGAGAAAAGGAAACAATCGTACACTGTTGGTAGGAATGTAAATTATTACAACCACTATGGAGAACAGTCTGGAGGTTCCTAAAAAAAATGAAAAATAGATACACCATATAACCCAGTAATCTTGCTGCTGGGTAGACACCCAGATTAAAGCAAATTTAGCATATGGCATTCAAAAGATATCTGCATTCCCTTGTGTATTTCTGCACTATTCACAACAGCCAAGATTTGGAATCAATCTATGTTTCCATCAACACATGAATGGATAAAGAAAATATGGTACATATCCATAATGGAATATTATATAACTATAAGAAAATAGTGAAATTCTACCGTTTGCACCATCATGGATGGAACTAGAGAACATTATATTAAGTGAAATAAATTAAAAACCAAAGACAAATCTTGCCTGTTCTCACACAGAAGTGGGAACCAAATATTAAACTAATTTATCTTACAGAGATAGAAGAACAAGGATAGCTATCAGTTTCTGGAAATGATCTTTGGGAAGGCGACATAAAATGGGATGGTTAATGAATGCAAAAAGATAGCTATTTGAATAGAATGATCCATATTTGGTAGTAGGTACTACAGTTAACAATAAGTCATGGTATATTTTAAGATACCTAACAGTGGAATTGGAATGTTCCTAACACAAAGGAATGATAACTGCTTAAGGTGATGCATATCCAATTACCTGATTTGATTAATATACATTTTATACCTGTGTCAAAACATCACTTGTACCCTATACATAAATACAACCATCAATTATGTACCCACAATAATTAAAATTTAATTTTTTAAAAAATGACCTTACATTATATTATTTTCTTTATAGAGTAAAAAGGCCAAAGAACTTTCAGAAGATATGCAAAGACAGACAAAGCTTACAAACTTTCAGTACCATTTCTATTGGGTTGTGTTCTTGTAACCTGTTGAATAACTCTCAGATAAAATTTAGAAGTATAGACAGCGTAAAAAATAATTAATTTCCATTCAGGAGGTCCATGAATGAGTTGTTTTCTTTTTGAGTCATATTTACAACCTGGTAAAAACATTACTTCCTATCATGGATTCTGTTGGGAGCCAAACCATTGTTTTAGAATTCAGTTTATTTTTTACACTCTTATTCAGTTTCAAGATGTATTGCTGACCACACTAGAGTGGATATACGAAGTACTACTTACCTCCTTTACTCCAGAATAAAAAAAAAAAAAAAAGCTTATTAAAATGAGGAAACTGTGGGAAAAAGAAGAAAAGAATGGAAGGTAGAAAGAAGGAAATAAAAAAGAAAGGAGGGAAGGAAAGAAAAGATGGAAGCAGGGGAGAGTGGTCGAATGAAAGGAAGAAGTAAACAGGAAGGAAGGCAATAAGGAAGGATGGAACAGGAATAAAAGGAAAAGAAAAAAGAAAGAAAGAAAAATAAAGTTTGAAAGAAAATGTATGACACAACCTGTCCTTTCAAATAAGTGTTAACCTGTGCTCTCTGCCGTACCACATAAACAAATAAGTGTTAACGTTCTACAGATACTGCCTTGAAGTTGCTGCCTCTTATTCCTTTGGTTTCAGTTGTATTGAATGCAGGTGAAAAGTACTGCATTATTCTATAGTTGCAGATCTTACAGACAGTACAAAATATATTCCAAAATAAGTATGATCCAGATTCCCTTTGGTGTCAGTCTCCCTAACCTTTAACATACATGATCTGTGAAAATTCAGTGGCCTCTGGGAATATTCCATAATTCCCCAAGGGACTTCACACTCTCAGGGTCACCTCTGGCTCTGAGATCCTTTTTCTAGTGATTTGTCCTGTTCACAGATTAGCTCTCCTCCCTCACATACTCTGCTGCCATAGATTTATATCTATGTTCAACTCATGTACTCATGACCGCGTGTACACACATTCACACTTAACAGGCAAAAGGCAAACAGAACACAAAGCAGTTTTTAGTATACTGCGCTCTATAGAATGTTTATGAAGAGGGAGAAGGGAGAAGACATTGCAGCAATGGGCTAAGGTGGGGGAATTTTGAATGTTCCCCAGGTGATTCTAATATATTGCCATGGTTGCACAGTATTGTTCACAAGTAATTCAGAATTGCTAAATGAGTGGCGTTTTAACATTTGCACCACAGAAAAAAATGGTTAGTGGGATTGTGGACATGGTTATTGGATTGAATTTTTTACGGTGTATGCATAGATAAACACATCACACTCTACCCCATAAACATACACAATTACCATTTGTCAATTAAAAATAAACTTAACAAAACTTACAAAAACGTATCTTGGCCTCATTTTTTTTTTCTCACTTTGCTACATACACATTGGGCAGCTTGAATATCTTTTCAGGATATGAACTTGAGGAAATTAGGATCTCTGTCTTGTTTGTGACTCCCTAGCAACTAAGACACCCTGGTACATACTGTATGCTAATTAAAATTGTAGAATAAATAAATGAAAGACTCATTCAATCAGTTGGGATAGCCAAAGCAACAGATCCAAGATCTGATAGGAGATATTACAGGATGTTACTTTTGCCTCACATTTACTGCCTTAAGCTTCCATATGCTCTCAAAAGTGATGAGTTAGAGCAGAAATCATTTTTAAAATCTGAGACTGGGGAAGAGTCTTTGAACTTAAATTGTATGCAAAGTTTTGTCCATCTGTCCTGTTTTTCTTGAAAGAATTTCTACAACTTTGTAGATGTTTTCAAAGTGCTCCAATGACCCTAAAGATTAAGAATGACCAAATCAAAGAATGTATACTTTCCTTGAGAGCCATTTTCTTCTTTAGAGAAGGTTTTGCTATAGTTGCTTTTAAAAAGTCATGTTGCCTTGCATGGTTAAAACAGGATTTAGTAGGCGAACATCTATACATTGTACACTTATTTTCAGTAAGCTGCCAGTTGAATAATATGATATTCACTTGTGGTGCTTACAAAGGGGGAGGTGAAAATTGTAAATGAAAAGAAGTCGAGGAAATATTGAAGTAGCCTGATTTGGGGGAGTTTTATACCTGATTCCCTTGACTCCAGACAGATTTTGCCAATTACAGGAGCAAGGGTTTTGAAAGGCTTCTGACTCCACATAGGTCTGTTTGATTCTGCAAATGTGCCAATTCCCCTGCTCTCTCTAATTACCTGATTGAAAGCACCAGTTGCTCAGAAGTGCTAAGCAAATAGCCTCTTGTTTGCCGAAGCTGCAGCTGGAAGGGGAATTTCAAGCTGGTAACAGGTATGCAATACCCTCTAACTGTTCCTTGCAGCTTTGGGAAATAGGCAAAAGTCATTTCCATTATTTTCTGAATTGGCAAAACTCTATTTTCTGATTGGTTTTCTCTGCTAAAATAAAGTATATTTGCTTTTTTTCTGCAATTATCAATCAGTACACCAGTAGAATCCATCTGACAAATATACATTGAATGTTTACAGTTTGCAAATTGCTGCAAAACATCTCCACTTTATACATGTCATTTTGCTTTGTAAAGATAAGAAATGATTAAAAAACCACTAAGGCTAAAACTTTAGAAAATCAAAAATACCTATAGGTTGACATAATTAACACTACTGGTTAACTTTTCAGATGGTACTAATTTTGGTAATATAGTATTAGTCATGAGACTTATTTTCCTATCTTTTATATAAACTGAGATTATAAAATAACAATTTAGATCTTTTCTATATTTATTTTCAGGCAGAATGTGAGATATGTGGAATGCCTATGAGAAATTATAAGGATTTTTAGTTAAATTTTGTCCCCATAGTATTATACATGCAACTGTTATAGATTTCAGAATGTCTCAAACTGTCAGGTTCTCTACACTGTGAATTCAAATTGGATGAGCACACTCTCGCTTTTAAGTAGGACCCCAAAGTGTTGTATTTAACTAGAATATTCCATGACTGTGTCATTCTTTAGAGATTTACTGACCCAGAGGTCTTGAATATAATCTCACATCAAACATAATCATTGTTATCATCTACTGCTATTGGTTTTGTAGGAAAAAGACGCTTTTCTATTGAGAGGCGTATGATATATTTAATGGTAGCAAAAGCTATAATTTGCTTCAAGTTTTCAGTGCGATTCAGAATTTAAACTTATTCAGTTCCAAAATTTAAAAAGAACATGAGTATTTGGAATAATAAATTTGATTCCTAGAATAACATGATGCAATACTTCACATGTCAAATAAAACAAGTGATCGAAATGAAATCGTTCTTTTTTCATGATTTTTTAAAGTAACTATTTTATTTATTTGTTTATTTGGGATTCATTGAGGGTACAAAGAATTAGGTAACAACGATTGCATTTGTTAGGTAAAGTCTCTCTTATAATTGTGTCTTGCCCCAAAGAGGTGCTTCATACATCATTACCCTCCAAAGCCCTCTCCACTCCCCTCTTCCTGTTCCCTCATTCCCTTATCCCCCTCCATGTAATAGGTCATCTATTCAATTCTGATATGAAGGCAGTAGAAATCATCATTCTTAATACATATACAGCAGTGTTTCCCCACTACCTTTTAAACAATTATTTCTCTCCACAAAGGGAGAGGTGATAAATGTGGAATCAAGTTGCTTCTAAGTATAAAGGTGCATTAGTATATTACTGATCAGTTTAACAAACAGAAGAAAACAAAACTTTCAAAGCTGACCTGTTCCTATGTGCAGTCAGAACAGAACATGAGAATAAACTTTAATTCGAAGGCAGACATATAGGTGCCCCTTTCACATACATAGAAGTAGGGTTGAATGGTTTGCTTAAACTCTTTGCACTCAGTTTCTCTATGTGTGGGTTTAGTACAGTCAAGCAAAGACTTTCAAATCAAACTCAAATCTCTTTGCCTCCAAAGCCCTTCAGAATAAACTGATCTGGGTTTATTCAAGCATCTGCATTTTTAAGCTCTTCAAGTGATCTTTTTGTGTAGCCAGAGATAAGAAACACAATGATAGATAAAGTGTCAGCACACTGTTATTAAAGGGTCGAAGCTGGCCAGTCACTTCTTAAAAAATAGTGTTTTATTGGAACGCAGTCGTGCTCTCTCATTTATGTATTGTCTGTGATGATTTCATGCTACAGTGGCAGAATTGAATAACGTTGCCAAGACCATATAAACTGCAATGCCGGAAATATTTACTATTTGGCCCTTTACAGAGAAAGTTTGATAGCTCCTTTAATAGATAAAGGAATATAGGATCTAAAGTCAGACCATCTGATAGAATTAGATTTCAAATGTGATTCTTCCTTCTATTCACTATGTAATATGGTGTTAAGTCATTTCAATTCTCTGAGGCTGATGTAGGATGATTGCAAGAATTGTATGAGATGATGTACTCAAAGTGGTTTGATTTAGCTTGGCACATAATATGTGCTCAATGGAGTTTGTTACTCTTCTACTACTTTTTGCTTCTTTCTTTTTCTCTCTCGCGTGTGCTCTCTCTGATACACACACAAATACATGTGTACAGTGTTTAGAAAATAAAACTAGCTTCTCAAAGACAGATCCCTTACACCCTGAATCCTATAGCACACTATAAGAAGTTTAGATGTAACCTGAAAACTCTGGCAAGTTGAGCCAAAGAAATGGAGGGCATAGTTGCTGCAAAGAACAGTGAAAAATTCACTTTGTAGAGTTTGCATACCTCCTTGTTGTGGTTTCTAAATGAAGAAAATGTTTATCCAACAGTGGCCATTCATTCAATAAATATTTATTGAACTTGTATCACATATCAGTTACTATATATAGTGAGAATACTGTGATAAACAGGAAAAGATCATTTCCTTTAAGAGTCCTAAAACAGGGTGGCACCTGTGGCTCAAAGGAGTAAGGCGCCGGCCCCATATGCCGGAGGTGGTGGGTTCAACTCAGCCCCGGTCAAAAATTGCCAAAAAAAAAAAAAAATCCTAAAACATAATTGGAAAAAAGTAAGTACACATTACAAACAATGTGATCCATGGTAAGATAATAGTGGTAAGCATATGATGCTGTGGGACATAGGGCAGACAGTTAAGTTTTGGGGTCTTCTGCAAGCCTCCCTATGGGAGATAATATTTATGCTCGGAATTGAAGGATGAAGGGTAAACAAGGCCCAGGATAGTGCTGTTCCAAAGAGAGAAGGAAAGGATAAGATGTTGGGGAGAACAAAGTTGATTAGGATCTGAAAGAATTTAAGAATGTATAGGACAGAGAGTTCTGGGTGGTGGTGGAGATAAGAGCTGATGCCAAAGATAGTAGAGGTCATATCATATGAGGGATTATAAACCATGCTAAGGACTTTGGGTTTTATCTTGAGGGAATGGGAACTCCTTGAAGAATTTTAGATAGGTCAGTCACATTGAATATGGGATTAAGGAAGGTAACACTGGCTGTGTAAGGAATGTGGATAAGAGGTGGAAAGATGGGGGGTGGGCGTGGTGGCTCACACCTGTAATCCTAACACTCTAGAGGCTAAGACTGGCATATTGCTTGAGCTCATGAGTTCAAGACCAGCCTGAACAAGAGCAAGACCCTGTCTAAAAATAGCTGAGTATTGTGATGGGTGCCTGTATTACCATCTACTTAGGAGGCTGAGGCAAGAGGACCATTTGACCCCAAGAGTATGAGGTTGCTGTGATCTATGGCACATGGCACTCTACCCCAGGCAACCAAGTGAGACTCTGTCAAAAAAAAGAAAAAAAAAAGGTGGAAAGATGGGAGCCAAAAACACTAGTTAGGCAAGGATAATTTTTCCAATATTATTCAAATTTGTTTCCAGTAGTTGAAAATTTATGTAATAGATTCACTTGAATTCCTTAATTTTCTTTTGATTCTCAAGCACTGTTTTCAAATGCAATGATTGAAAATGTTTTTGTCTACAATGCTGATGGTGAGAAGGCCAATCTCTTATGTAATGTGATAGATATCTGCATTTTTATTCCAATTGATATTCAACAGTTATGAAGATTAAAATTCTTTTTTTTTTTTTGATACGGAGCCTCAAGCTATCCCCCTGGGTAGAGTGCTATGGCATCACAGCTCATAGGAACCTCCAACTCCTGGGCTCAAGCGAGTCTCCTGCCTCTGCCTCCCAAGTAGCTGGGACCTCAGGTGCCCGCCACAACGCCCGGCCATTTTTTGGTTGCAGCCATCATTGTTGTTTGGCGGGCCCAGGCTGGGGATTCGAACCCGCCACCTTAGGTGTAC